>JACXGJ010006490.1:0-34182 GCA_016801105.1 Esox niger | reverse complement strand
CAGGAGAGAGAGGGAGAAAGGAGAGCGTGAGTGTGGAAGACAGGAGAGAGAGGGAGAGAAGTAGAGGGAAATGGCCAAGAAAAGAGATCAGGACGGAGAGGAGAGGGGCTGTTTGGACCGCTTCATCTGCAGTGGGGATAGAGGCTCAGTAAGAGGGGGAGGATGTTTTGAGGGGAGGGAGAAGGAGAGGCTGCATATCTGCAGTCAATGACTCAGCATCCTCTGGCTGGATCATTTAAAATGTGTTGGTGCTGAGGGAAACTGGATGGGAGCTCCTACCTTACCCCCTCCTCCCTCTCATCCTGTCTTCCTCCCTCTCCCAAGACACCTTCACTGCAACATGCAGATTCTACAGAACAGAGAGTTGTTATGCAACGCTGAGTCTATATCTTGCAGCAAATGGTTTAGTACTGACATCAATATTGTGTTGACTTCCTGTATTTCCTATCTGGGTTCTTCCTTCCTCTAGGGTGGTCTGGTTCCCCGCGACAATCCAGAGCAGCTGATCATTGCCCTGGAGCCTGAGGCAGCTTCCATTTACTGTCGCAAGCTCCGCCTCCACCAGATGATTGACATGGGCACCAAGACCACCCAGAATGGTTTCAGCCCCAATGAGAATGTGGGGACAGGGATGACCCAGGGTAAACTCTGTCCCCGCTAATTAGAATATGAGTATTGCAATAATGTGCCGTCATATTTTACATCCCACATGTGATGATGTCATACATTATGTGCCTCTCCAACTAACTGTATGCTACAAGTTGTTCATACCTTAAAGTGTCAAATCTGTCTTTGAAGGTAAAGTCCAGTTTGGATAATTTTATTCAGGAAGGGGGAATAGTTTTTGGCCAGATAGAACCACTGAAGTCATAACAGAATCCGATTTACCTATAAGGGCATTTACACCTATATAAGTGCACCTATATAAGTGCATTTACACATCCTCAGAACTTTACTTGGTGTATTAGCAAACACAATACAAAATGTACTCAAACTTGACATGTGAAAATGTAAGTACACCAACTGGAAAGTTGGATATGGGTAAATGATCTAAATTCCAACCAGGTTCATTTATAATTGCAATGCAATTAAACAAATTACGAAAAAGAAAAGTTAAAACCACTTTTACTAAGAAAGTTTGTACATCCCAATCTCTACGTCACATAAATTGGCTAAAATTAGATTAAGTTGCAACAAAATAGGTGCAAATTATCATTGGAGACTAACTTGGGAGAGTCCAGCCGTGTAAGATTTCCAACTTGGTCTAGTTAAGTCATAACCATATGGGTGTGCAGTAACATATTTTGCCAAGTTCAAGAGACCTGTCTGAGGCCCTAAGAAGAAATGTTCAATGTTTCTGGGAGGGGTTACAAAACATTTCAACGCATTTACAAATAGTACATAGTACAATTCATCCCACCAAATTCAGGGAAAGAACTGAAAGATGCTCATAGCAGTCTCTATGAACCCCAGTGTAACATCAAGGAATCTAGAGGACTCCGTTGCCATGCAACATTTTGAAATGTAAGTTAACTGTCAGAAAAACACAACACGAACTCGGCCTACATGGGAGGTCAGAGGAGTCTCTAGTCTCAAAATAAAATATATGATGACACAAAATTAACAGACAACACTTGGGTAAAAACAAGCTTACAAGCCCTCAAACATGACAGAGTTAAAGCAGTTCTGTGGAGAAGAAAAAATTCCTCCCACTCGTAAGAGCTTGGTAGACAGTTACAAGAAATGGCTACATGAAGTTACTTCAGTAAAAGGGGGCAGCTCCAGCTGTTGAAGCTAAAGGTGTTCCTACTTTTTCACATTACTATATATAAAATGGGTGTTGAGTATAGGATGGGATGTAAGTGGTGAGTATATATTATAAATGGATTTGCAGTTCATGTACATATTTACGATGTCAGTGAGGTAGAAGATGCAAGGAGATCAGAGAAATTACTGCAGTTAAGTTGGGCTTTATCATAAACAGAAGATGGATGGACATGTTCCATGGACAGGCTATAGCCCTGTTATGGCCTTGGTTGTTTTGTTCATGTAAAATACCTCTAGTATGCAAACAAACAGTGCACTTTAATAAATGTTTAAAGCCATATCATATTTCTTTCACATTTACATGCTTGAACATGTTTGGGCGAATTAGAACCTCTTAATGTCTTTCTTTGTTTCTGAAGTGTGCACAGGGCCTTGTATAGTGTCTTAAAAAGGACTATTTGTATTTTAAATTTTTGAGGGGATTCAGGATTTAGTATGGCACATTTACGGATGTCTGAATGCACAGAAGGTCGTTCCAATATTAAAGAATGACACTGTAAAACCATATTATCTAATTTCTCTTGACAGCCTTTATATCATAGCCATAGCTAATGGCAATAAGCAATCAAAATGCCTTTATGCTTGTTTTTGGCTATCTCAGTCTGGTTGACTAGAGATAGGACTAAGTGGCACTCACAGTAACATTGACTTGAGAATCACCCATTTATTTTAGTTCAAGCACTCATTGCCCTTATCTATTCTGGAGGTCAAATGTCTATACATAAGCTGAAAGCTGTATTACACAGTATTCCTTTGGTCGAAATACACCACTTCAGTCTGACTCTAGGCAGTCTTTCCTCAGTAATATTCTCCATTAAACAAAACATTATTTCAATGTTCCCTGAGAGTGTAACAACCTTTCTAAATTGCCATTTCATAGAGATCTTTGATCTTTGCACGTTGTTATTATTGAGAATTGACACGTCGTGTGATCACCATCATCTCCACAGAGGCTTGTTGAGAATTCCAAAGTGTTCCAAGGTGTGATCGTATAATGTACCGGGCTCAGGGAGATCATGGCATATGGATTGAATCCATTCTCCTCGGTGCCTGTGACCTTGATGAGAAGCTGACATTTATCCAAGCTGTCAATTTGAAAGCTATAGGTTTTAGTCCTGAAATAACAAGCATTTTGTCAAACCTATCATTCAGAATGTCGCTAACTGTTATGGTTACACCGTACTAAATATACTATTGTTGTTGTATCATTGTTATTGCAGTATTGTCTAAAATACAGTATAAAAAAGGATCTGCTGTTAAACTGGACACATCTTTGATCGCAGTGATCATCGTCTCCAACAAGGTTTTCTGTGCTAGCCCCATTCTGTTGTAAAGTACTTTGCCTGTCTTCCTGGTTTTCTTCTGGAGACCCACTTGTTTTAGGCAGCTGTGTTTGGACCGCTAAGTTCAAGGCTTAAAGCTAAGACTATGCAGTGTAAGACTTGAGTTTGTAGGTTCCCTATACTGTAACATTCTTCTAAGATACAAAGTTTGTTCTGTAGAGATGTTGTTTAAGTCCATATTCTGGATAAGCATACAGTGGATATGCATTTTTATGTTTTTCTACTGTAATTAGGGACTATTTAGTGGGTTTGAGTAAAACCTGCAATAAATAGTTGCATTGTGGGTGTAGGCTGTTTTGCTGGCAGGTCAGGGAAAGGTTGGAAAACATTTCTGAGTCTGGGCTGTTCATCATAGGATGTTGCACGTCATTTCCAACTGAGGTATTTTTATGTTCAAAATGGAAACTAACAGGATGGAAAAGTCCAGCTGCTATTGTTTTCCTCTTACACTTAACCATAACGGCCACGCATCTGTCGGAGCAGCGGTCGCCGTAGCCAACTGCCGACATTCTCCCAGCGTTCCTGGAAGGTGGTGTCTTCATTGTGTTTTGACATGGTGGTGGTGGTGGTGAGGTGGTGATAACATGGATCTCTCTCATGTCCTCCTGGAGTTGGGAAGTCCTCCTGTGTGTGTTGTTTCTCCACCGGTGGAGGAAATGTCCTTCTCACACCCTTCGATGTGAGCATGCCACTACAACGACCATTGTCCCTTACTGTTGTTAAACCAGTGATTACATGGTCAGTATGTGAATATTAATGTCACTTTAGCTTGTAAGTGCTCAGCATTTTTACACTCAAAACTCCAGTTTTGAACGTAAAATATAGAATGGTACCTTACTTGGTCAGTTATCTTGTTCCTTTGCAGCTAACTCATTGTAACGCCTAAAAGAAGAACATTTAATCTACATCAACAGTATGCTGATAATTTAAACCTGAACGTGAAACACTCGATTCAGACAGCCTCACTGGGGATTTGCTCATTCCTGCAAGCCACCTGCTGAGGCCGCGAAACACTGCAATGACCCTCGAAAGGGCATCGAGACAGTTCTGCCACTGACTTCACGCCTATATCACACCTATATCCTACACATCATGTACTATACCCCTATCATTCTGTTGCTTGACTTACATTGTATGACCCACACAGCTTGCCCAAAGCGCTTTCACCCTTCTCACACTCAATCATTCTTTTTCTGTCAATAACCAGCCAAGGAGCATGTCCGGAGCAAACGGCAGAGCCGCACCTTTTTGGTGGAAAATGTCATAGGGGAGCTTTGGTCGGAGCTGGAAGAAGGTAGAGTCTCATTCTCTCTTTTACGCATCTGTTTCTCTCTCTACTGTCCTAAGCCGCTGATCACGCAAAGTGCTGGTTTTTCACTGCCCTGTTAAACAATTACACCGTGCTTATTGAGTGTGAGGACCTACTGTTTTTAGTTTTGGGCTAACTACAGTTCACACTCTAATCAATTATGTTGCACTACTAATCAAATGCTTCCTGTAGGTGTGGCTGGGTATTGACGTCAGTGATCGTATGGTTGTTTCCATGACTACATGGTGATTGCTGACCACTGTGACGTGTGGGAATGCTGATAGTGGGTTATTTAAAACGCAACAGGGTCGTAAAGTCACCGGCCGGGTTTGGGGGGGGTTAGTATGTCAGTATGGTGGCCTAGCCTTGTCATGTTCTGGCGCCCCCTTGTGGCTGGCTTGGTGCCTGTGAGTGCTCTGGTACATAAGAATCAGGAAGACATCCAATGTGCTTTGGAGGACACATGTTTTCGACACTGACTGTCCTGAGTCCGCTGGGAGTTGCTGGTAGGAGGTTAGGGCCATAATCACAAATGGGATGTTTTGAAATTGGGGAGACAATTAGGGAAAAAGTAAACAACTGAAGTCATTGGCTTATTCTTTATCTATGTCCTCCATGCCTCCATTGCCACAGTGTTTATGTTTTGTACACTGTATCCAGGTCACCAGTACACATTTGGGGTTTCAGGGAATGACAGTGTCCTGACCATTCATGTTCAACATCCTCTGAGCGTTTCCCAGAAACAAAAACAGCTTTTAGAGGGAAATCTTTCTGTTCTGAGGGGCGCTGTCGCAAGTCTTCAGGTCCTCCTCATCCAATGGCGTTCTTCTCTGGGTCCCCAGGTGACCGCTATGTAGTGGTAGACTGTGGTGGAGGAACGGTTGACCTCACAGTCCATCAGATCCGGCTCCCAGAAGGACATCTCAAGGAGCTCTATAAAGCCTCAGGTAAAGAGATGTATCAGCGTGTTTGCACAAGGGTTTCTCCTAAATCAGCAATAAATTAATAAAGCATGAATGTGCATTATAACAGGGCGTCTCAATCCTGTTCCAGTAGAGTTACCGTCCTGGATGTTTCTCTTTCAACCACAATTGTGGCTTACCTGTTTTGGCTTTTTATACAGGTCATTATTAGAATCAGGTGTGGTAAATTCGGAATAGAAAGCCTCCAGGAAGGTTCCTCTCCAGGAACAGGATTGAGCAGCCCTGCATTGTTATAGAAAACAGGTTATGTAACATCTCATTGGGTTCCCTGGAGAACACTGACCAAAATATTGGTCCCTACCCTGTCACAAATTCCTCCCTGGCTCATTCATTAATGTTAAATTACATTACCATTACATTCCCCTCTATTTATATTTCCACATTATTTTAACAGTTTATTAATATGGGTATGTAGACTTAGATCTTTTTAGCCCACAGAAATGCAGCCCATTGCAGCACTAAGCAGAAATTAAAATCCAGGATAGGAAATGTATGAAAAAATGTTGGGGCTGGAAGTCAGACCGATGTCAGATTTAGTCATTACATTTTGAACCATTGTTTTCTGATATGTTAGCCAAGCCCGAGGCTCCATGCGTTCTGTGGTCTCCTTTTGACTTGTTATTGACCCGATTCTTTTCACCTCCTCAGGCGGTCCTTACGGATCCATTGGTATTGACTACGAGTTTGAGAAGCTCCTGTGTAAAATCTTTGGGCCTGACTTCATCGATCAGTTTAAGATTAAGCGGCCTGCTGCTTGGGTGGACCTGATGATCGCGTTTGAGTCCCGGAAACGGGCGGCAGCCCCAGACCGGACCAATCCCCTGAATATCAACCTTCCCTTCTCTTTCATCGACTACTACAAGAAGTTCAGAGGTCACAGCGTGGAGCACGCCCTGCGCAAAAGCAAGTGAGTGTTTGTCATGTGAATGTGTTTAGGAGAGTAAGAGGATGGTCCAGAATATTGCCGCTGCTGATAGCGCTCACTTTGATCCCTGGTGAGTGATTACACGATTACCCAAGCATGTGTCTTTCTAAGCCTGGCTGACATACAGAACGGAGCACATCCACATGATGTATGTGTCTGAAGGTGAAACCTTCTGTAGATCTACTGTATACCCGGGCAAGGTATCCAGATTTTTATTCCTGGGTTTTTCCTAAAATGGAACATAAAGCATTTAATAAATAATTTGCAGCGAATCAATGTGTATTATTTTTTACCTTTATCATCATTAGGACCAAATGTTATCCACATGGTCCTAATGATGATGTAATGCTATGAATGAAATTAGATACGGTTTATTATCCAACACTTAATATCATTGGATACCAAAACATACAATGCAACACAGTGGGGTTAAATGAATAGGGAAAAAAGCCAGATCATCTATCTATACAGTGAGGACCGCTCCAGCATAAATCAGTTGTCCAGGCACAGGCAGTGATCTTCCTATTAACTCAATAGTGATTGTACCTGTTTGTTTTTAAGTCTTCCATCATCAAACTGTGGCTACTCTGAAATGCAAAGCTGTGGCAGAATGAATGGAAATCACCTCTTTCATTTTCTAATGAGTTGAATGAACAAGGGCAGTCCAAACATTCATTGATGTGCACAGTCATTCCATGTGGTTTGAAAATGCCTTGTCATCTAACTGGGGAAAACATTCTCCCTTCTGAATTCACCTTTTCCCTCTCAACTACCTTTCTGTCAGTCAGCTAATTAAGAGATAGCAGGCGCCTGCTGTAAAATACAGTAGACTCGTTTCATTAGCTGACTAAGTGTGCCCACTCAGGTGGATTCAATTCAAATTACCTCAAACAAAAATAGTCTGAAATTCTTTCTTCCAGCCTACACATGTGCATTAGTAGTGGTACAGTACACTAATGAACGTTTGGTGCCGTGTTATGCACTTTAATTCACTAAAGATGACTCATTATGACTCAATAACGTATACTCTTCATATACTTTGTAAAGAATCATCAAGATCAATTTGATAATAACCTCTCAGAACAGACGTGAAAGACACGCCCGCGCAAAGCATGCAGAAACCAGAAGATTACTAATTTCCGCCTTTCACTATGCTTTATTAAAAGCACATGCCACCAGTTTCTGCAGCTCGGCTAAGGCTAGTTTTATCCCTTCATGTAGACTAACTGCCAATAGTACTGTCTTGCATGCGTATAGATTTACATTCTGCCTTCAACTCAAATGACCTTGGAGATGTTCAAATTCCCGAAACCTGAACCTCCAGTGGTCCTTTGGGTTCTCTGAGTCATAACTCTAAATCATTTTGGTCCATCTCACTGTGCTGGAATAGCGTGTGTGAAACCGGGAAGTCACTGGCAAGCACGCACATTCGTACACACTAATCAGAATTATTGGAACACGCCAGAAGGGTTCTTTACGTTATAGGACCTGTCACAATAACCAGACAGTGAGGGCGGGAGTGCACTCTGGTCTCATGTGATCTACTGCAAATAGGCGTACTCAAAATATATTTAATCGGATGTCACTGTGGTAAATCTCCACAGTGAGAAGCACAATGCGTAGAAGGTAGTGAAAGACACTGGTATTTGATATTTATTCAGGGGATTTATCTCCCTTCCTCTAGCCATTATAGACCACCTACTGACACCGGATCAGTGCTTTTACTGTAGTCTACTGGTCTGGTACTCAGAGCAGGATCAATAATGCCATGCTTGTCTATCCTCTCATGTCTGTTTAGTGTGGACTTTGTGAAGTGGTCCTCCCAGGGCATGTTGAGAATGAACCCTGATGCCATGAACGCCCTCTTCAAGCCGACCATCGACCACATCATTCAGCACCTTAGTGAGTAGACCCTATTATGACAACGACCTGTTGTCTTGAAGGGTGAGGCGGTTCTCCTAAGCCCTTCTTAACAGACACCCAGGGATGCTTCTTATGCGCAATACTGGCAGTGTCTGAAAGATGTTATTTGGGATGACTAGGAATCTTTCCAGGGGTTTTCGTGTGAGGGTTGATAAACTCAGAAAGCGAGGAGAGGCGAAAAACTGGCTTTGGAATCTAATGATACAGTGATTTGTATGAGATCTGTCTGAACTCGCATTCAAAATGGCTCATGTTTTATTTTACCTCTCAAATCTTATGTGCAGAAACATTGCAGCCCATTTTATGTTAATCTAAGCCATACCTACACCCTTTGGTGCTTCTTGAAGTCAGTTGTTTCTCAACTGACCTGGATGGAAAAAAGCAAATGATATTGTCAGTTTGGATCAGATACATGCTGAGCACTCCAGCCATGCCCATTTAAATCATTTCTGTCCCATTCCCGGCTAAAAGGATTTGAGATCCCAGAAGGGAATGCTCACTGCACCCTAGAGTCTCCTCTCACAGTACAGGCAGCTGTCTTTCCAGCGATTCCACCCAAACGAAACTAACCTAGCCGCCTCATTTATACATTTGTACTGTCTTCCGTTTAGAATAACTGTTTGAGGATGTGTGGTCAATATTCTCTCTGGCACTACCCATACTTTTTGCCTTTGCCCTCTAAACCCCCACCAACCTAAAAATAACACAACTTACTGAAGGGAAGACATTTGCTCGAATAACAATCTCCTTTCAGCTGACCTCTTTGAGAAGCCGGAGGTTTGCGACATCAAGTTCCTGTTCCTGGTGGGGGGCTTTGCCGAGTCGCCACTGCTGCAGCAGGCCGTCCAGAACATGCTGCAGGGGCGCAGCCGCATCATCATCCCCCACGACGTGGGCCTCACCATCCTCAAGGGGGCCGTCCTCTTTGGGCTGGACCCCGGCGTCATCAAGGTGCGCCGCTCACCCCTCACCTACGGCGTGGGTGTCCTCAACCGCTACGTGGAGGGCAAGCACCCGCCGGATAAGATGCTGGTGAAGGACGGCACGCGCTGGTGCACCGACGTCTTCGACACCTTCATCGCCTGCGACCAGTCGGTGGCCCTGGGCGAGACGGTGAAGCGCAGCTACACGCCCGCCAAGCCCAGCCAGCAGGTCATTGTCATCCACATCTACTGCTCAGAGAAGGAGGTCGTGAGCTTCATCAGCGAGCCCGGCGTGAGGAAGTGCGGCACACTCCGGCTGGATGTGACCGGTACGGAAAGCACCGCCGCCCGCCGGGAGATCCAGACGCACATGCAGTTCGGCGACACGGAGATCCGGGCGATGGCGGTGGACGTCGCCACAGCGCGTTCCGTCAAGGCTAGCATCGACTTCCTTAGCCAGTAAAATGCACGAAATAGAACTGAAAAGGGTCAAAGGGTCGAAGGAAGGTAAAACGTCAGCGGGCACACAATGAGCCGCGGGCTAGAATGCTGTAGGAGTGTAGCGGAACTTTAAGCCTGTTCAGATTCCCTGTAACATGAGTTCTTGTCTGATTCTGCTTTTGCTGGTCAGAAACAAACTTGCACTCAGGTGTTATCCCTGTGTTTGTCTCTCTAGGCTTATATGTGAGCTGCGTTAATGCCCTTAGCTCTAGAATTGTTCTTGAGCGCATACGTACATGCAACACAGCTGTGTACTGTAGGCGCTTACTGTTATTGAAAGGGACAACCTGGTTTCAGGTCCATTGTGTGGTTTCTCTGGTTGTGTGCTGTAGCGGTGCTGGCTCATGGTAGCTAAGTGAAAACTATAGTGGATACTGTAGTAGCCTAGTCCAATATCACAACTCTTACAGCCACAACTCAATGCTGCACCTTTGCTTCCCCTCCAACCCTGGCTCATAGGACGATCTATACAGAACTGCTGTGATTAAGACATTTAAAGCCAAACACCTGGGGCTTCCATGAACTGCAGTTCTTTAGATTCATTAGCAGTGCTCTATTATTCAGCTATGTATTCTTCTGATGAGAGCAGAGTTTTATTGGGCGAGGGTTGGAGGAGCAACAGAGACAATAAAGGAAGGCAGTGTTTCTCCTATAAAAACACATTTGATCTGTAATCACTTTCACTGGACAGATTTCCAGTCTGTATTAATCTTTACCTTCTCCAGTGATAAGGCCGACAATATGCCGTAAAACAATTATATTACCCTACAAAAACAAGCTTAGCTTTTAAAAAAACATTTGAAATCATGGAAAATAAGTTAGGTTTTGGTCAAATCGAATCATACACCTATCCTGTCAACAATTTCTGTTACCGGCAAAGGCTGGCTGCTAAATGTTGTTCATTGTGCACTGCAAAATAATCTGTGTTTGAAACACAGACTAACACCCACCCGTTATGACATCGGGCTTGATTGTGAAGACTATCATTTCTCACAAACAGCTTAAAAATCCACCAAGCTAGTTAACATGCTGCGCTGATTCAGAGCAGAATATCAATCCTAGAATGTGAAATGTTTGGAGAATACATACGAATGAAAACGTTGACAATGCTGCTAGCTGAACCTGCCAACTGATTAGAATATAGCCTAGTCATTGCAATGTGCTTTGTTGTTGCGTTCATTTGTTAAGCTTATGATACAACAGAGGATAAAAAGCCACTGAATTTCCTATTTGAATATTTCAAATTCAGGAGATTTATGTACAAGCCCTTTGGGAAAGATTTCTTCTGTAAATACAGTATTTAAATATTGTACAGATTTTTTTTAGCAGGTTTTGAGCAGTTTTGTTTGCTTTCATCACTACATGTTTTATTGTTTTCATCAGCCGTACCATGTGAGTCAAGGCAGAATTTGAATGGCACATTCATCGACAGTGAATGAAAGGGTGCCTTGCCTGTGTGTTGCTCTGCAATTGAAAAAAAATCACATGAATACCTTGGTCCTTAAAACATGAGTGGTTATTGTTATCGAATATGGAGGATCTTTGGTTGGGCAATTTTTGTTTCGCTTTCTAACTGTCTATTTACATTTAGTTTAGTTTTTACAATATAATTTCAATTGTCATTTGTACAAATTGGCTTCTGAGAAAAAAAACATTCGCATTCAAAACATCAATAACAAATCTTTGTTGAATATTTCTATCTAGAGTAATTGCCAATTCACACTGACAGACAGACATAAGGAAAACTGAAACTATTCTTTAACCTGCAAATAATATAAAGTTACCATTCCAATCTTCTGCAATTCTTTCCCTAAAAATGATTATACAAGAGCAAATTATACAAAGCAATAACAATTTGCAATTATACGTTATTGTTCCCTTATCACGATTTAGTACAACCACTGAATGTGTTTGTACTTCCATTTTACCTGTGTTTAACAGCTACAGTTACTGCTGTTGAAATGTTAGATAATGATTTGAAGGAAAGAAAACGGCAATAAGAAACATCTTATTTAAAGATTTCAAAATATTAATTAAATGAAAAATATATCACTGATATTAATGGATTATTATAGCTTTTCATTCTGGAAAAAAAATTATTTCTGTTATGTAGCGCCTAACACGAGATGTCAGAACACTGCAGCATGTTAGCATGTACTGGTGAACTCACTTAAACACAACTAAGGCCTCAAGGGCAAATTCAAGACAGGATGAGAATTCCTCACTGGTAACTGGGCTTTGTGTTGGATTTGAACTGATTTTGTTTCCTACAATAGCCGCAGTTCAGAGATGCACAGTTTGAGTGGCTCGTAACCAGATTCTGTTTAGACCGTGCATGAAGACCTTACTTGAATGTCTACGGTCATCCTGCTTTGTTCCTCTATGCCAACTTTAAACTGAGGGTTTGAAAATAAATCACTGGATTTAGGTTGACATTGCTTCATTTGTTGATGTGAAACGATGCTTACGCTTTCATCTCTGATCCTGTCTCTGGGACTCTCCTGCAGTGCACGTATTGCATGGGTAACTCTTAACAAGGTTTCAGTTTGAGGGAATGTGTGGTGACTGTGGTACAACATTATGTGTGAAGAAAAGTGTGACCTTTTCAACTCCAGCTACAATGACCCATGAACCCAAACGGCTACGGTAACATTTATTCAATCTCACACCGTAATCATGGACACATCTGCTCAACTGATTGAAATCCGAGCCCTAAAGTGCCCAGATATGACCGCTTTCAATTCTTACTGATTTAATGCTCAACGATCAACCCATTCCCATAATGATGAAGGTCGACGGATGCCTTATGTTCAAAGATGTAATGACAAAATGAGTTTCTTTAATGTATTGCTACTTTGATAAATACAAGATTGGGTGCCGTCTCCATTAGTACACCCAATATTGTACGTTGCTGCTCTGTATTCAAAACTGTCAGAACTGTATGAAAATATGATTAACATTTCATTGATTGTGTTGGTTCTTTAATACAGCAGGATACCATTGGCACTATAAATGGGTAAAAATGTTTAATTCTGTGAAGTGATTTGTATGACTCTGGAGTTAAAAGGGTTGATTAAGCAGCATCATTCTAGCTAGCTTCAGCATACTTAAACCAAGTGCTTCAATTCTAATTAAGAAATTACAATATTACAGGACATGAACGTTCACTGCTTCTGGATTCGGTGCTTGTCATAGTCGTCACCAAACTATTCAGCCATCATTGCCACTCTTAAATGTTTCACAAATGTCTTTCAGTTTTTTCTTTGGTTGGCACAGGATTTTTCTATTACTGAAGTCCTGCTTTTACCATTTTCAATTAAATTTGTTGTTTCAATGCCAAGTATCCACAGCCAAACTGTCATCCAATAAAATTGTACATGTATTTCAAAGAAATCTGACTACCTTGTTATTCATTTCAAAATGTAACGGGAAGAAAGGAAGGAAACCGATTATAGTCTATAACCAATCAATGCTGCTTTATCATTAATATTTGAAACAAAAGCAAAAATGTATTATACAATCAATCAACATTTTTATCTTAGCAGTTATAACACAGGACATGTTTTGAAATTGTTGTACAGTTACACTTCATTGCTACCAATATCTTTATGTATTCTATTCTGCAGAGCATGTGATGAGGTAAATCCAAAACTGCCAGTTTATTTAATTTGTGACCAATCTGGGCATGTTCTTTAGGGCTTGATTAGACAAGGAGAATATCTGAAAAGCAAGACTACTCTCTAGTGGACAGTTTAAGAAACTACAGTACATTTAAATTGTTTCTTAGAAAAATTATAATATTATTAATGGCTTTGATATTTATTGACTCCCTTCTGGGAAATGTCTCTTGTCTTAAAATGCAGCAGTGATGTTTTAGAGACCTCCGACTACATTAGTTCACACTCTGCTGCTTTTTGTCTCTTGTCTCCATCTAGATCAGAACAGGATATTACGAGAGACGAGTAGATCATGGTTAGGCTCCAGCTCTTTTTAAAAAAATCAAGACTCACTGAGTGGTGTGTGGAGTTGGGACGTTATTGAGACATAAGTCCATATTGTCCTCCGGTTCCCTGTATCTAATATGCCTAATGGCTTTGGAGTACCTTATATTGTACTTAAAGGTCAAATACGGGGGTGCTCATGCTTGTCCTGATCCACGTGCACATTTTGGTTTGAAATGGAAATGTGCACATTCCCTCCAGCTGGGACGCCCTCAGACAGTGTGGTCACAGCCAGGGATCTACAGTCATGCAGTAACGTAATACAGCGATGACTAGCCGAATTTGTCCGGGGTTTGAAGTTTTGAAAAAAAGCACAGGCTTCACACCAACCTTATTGTGCTATTCTGTACTCCGATGGTGCTGCTGTGTCATTATTCAATTCGAATGTACATAGATTGGCATTATAAATCCACAGCTAAATTGTAGTTAGCCTCAAGCGCCCTCGCTAATGATCCAACAAGCTGAACATGAAACTAAACCCAGGCACTTCCTATTCAATCAGTGTGCGCATTTAGGAGCGGCCGTGTTATTTTAATACAGGAGTGTTAGTGGAGAGTCTCTCAACCCCACGCGGGGCAAGGTTGTTTTTCGTCGGTGGATGCGCAAAAGGGGGATGGGGGTCTGTGGGTGCCGGATTGGTGTGCTGGTCGCCCCCGAAATGGCTGGAAAGTAGGGCAGTTGCTACAGCAATTTCAAGGGGCAAATCTCTCGAAGTAGGCCCTTCAACTGCTGGTGCGATCCCTCCCACACCCTCTCATACACACTCTCCACTACTCTGTCAGGGAAGCGGTGCGGTTTGAAGCTGTGTGTGTTATCATTCCATTTGGAGCACGTTTGGGCTCTGCTGTGCTGCCTCCCCTTTGTTAGGGTACCTAGCCGTCGTTTGATTTCATTAGTATGTGTTTGCTTAGCAGACACCCTTATCTATGAAGTGAATATTGATGAGAGAGCTGTCTGGATTACCTACCTCAATACACAGAGACACAAACGCACACTGACACACACATGAACGCACACACTCTTGTTTTTGCTGGAAAATGTATTTCCAGCAAAATAGAATATATCCTGAACTTTACAACCTAGCTATATACCCTTAACCAAAGGCAAATAATGAACCTTTAATGCTTAACTTTAATCCTAGCTCTAACTAACCATAAGCCTAAAAAACTATTTCTGGAAGTGGAGGGCAATCACCTGCCCACATGAACATACACACGGGCACATACACACAGGCACGTACACACAAATTGTGTACACGAGAAGATAGGAGCCATACATATACTAACATATTCCTGCTCCAATGACAGAAACAGAATCCAGTGGTAGATGCGACTGCATGTTTTGGGAATTTGTGTGGGAGTTTTATATAAATTCCTGTTACATGTTGTAGTAAAGTCATGGCAAAGTCAGCAGAGGCAAATGTTTTTCCTAATGTGTGTAAACCAATGTCACTTGTGTAAGCCTCACCAAGTACAGAGTCCTAATGTACTAAGGGCTTCTAACTACCAAATGATTAGGACCGGCCAGGAAACATTGGTATCCCTTTAACACTCTGTGGTTGTCTAGATAACATACTCCATATGAAGGAAATACAAAAAACATCAGATTTAATAAGCAAGGATTCAGAAGACTGGTATTCATGGGGTCCAACAAAGCAATTATATATTCCAACCATTATCTAATCCAAAGTTATCAAACCCTCTCTCTGTCATTCATAGAGTACCATCCTTTTGTATACACATCCAATTATAGAACTGTACACACATGGAAAAATCTTTTCTCTGTCATCTGTCGTGTTTTCCTCTGTTTTAAGTATACCTTGCTAATGCTTGACCTGCCTGCGCTTTGTTAGCTTCAAAGCCACCCCCAGAGCTCAGGGAGCACTGATCAAAATGAAACGCTGTCATCCACAAATTCCCTCAGACAAACAGCCATAATTACTGGAATTAGACAGCTATTTTGTCATTAGCCTCAACATTCAATGAGCCTATTACAAAGAAACAGAAAAGAAGGACAGTGACGGATGTCTCGAGGCAGATTTGAAGACACAAGCACTCCCCCCCCACACCCCTTAGCCCCATATTAAATTCCGTCTCTAATACTATAATGTAGTCGCTCTCAAGGCTGTGGCTCTACAGATTGTTCTGATTGGTATTGTGCGAAGGCTGATGGCTCGACTCTGAGAAGTCACTGCATGCAAATGCACTTTGTTAGCGCTCTGATGAAAATGGCAGCTTGCCTTTTAATGCTGTATTTTCCCCAGGCGTAATCATAGGGTGGGTATTCAAATAAATGAAGACAAAACAATGAGACCCAATCAGGACTTCATAAGCTGGTAAAAGGCCAGGGACACGTTAATGAGAGAGACTAGGCCTGTTGGATTTCTACATATATAGGAAACATTAGGCAGGTCTTTGGGCTGGCTGCACTCTGTGTCTAAATGGGAATGGGAGAGAAATGATCTTAGCGTGTCATTTAGTGTAGATTTTTGCTTGCACAAACCCTAGCTTAGCATCCCAACTCATTATCACTTATACGAAGCGAATGGAATTGTTATCAATGGTTGCGTGATTTGCGAGCGACAGGAGTTGCTTGCAAATCACAAACAGTCAAACCTTTAATAAAAAAAAAAATGTTCTGAAATAGCTTTCCTGTGTAAATTAAATCCTTGTTCAACAACAGCCCTTTCTCCATAATTTTAACTGAAACTTTGCCTGGATACAAATACTTATTTCACAACTAGTGTTTACAAAAAAGTTGGGATGTTGTGTGAAATGGAAATTAAAACAGAATGCAATAATGTGCAAGTCATTTAAACCCTGTATTTGATAGCAAATAGTGGAGTCACAAGATATCAAATGCTGAAACTGAGAAGCGGCATTGTTTATTGAAAAATATATATCGACTGTCTGTGAACTCAATACATCACTGCATCCACAATGCAGGATACAACTCTACCATCCAAAGAAGAAACCATATATATACAAAATTCCCCCAAATTTTTTAATTTATGATGGACTGAGATGAACTGGAAAACTGTCCTGTGGTCTGACTAATCAAAATAAGATACTATTTTTGGGAATCATGGATGCCGCATCCATTGGGCTAAAGAGGAGAAGGACCATCCGGCTTGTTAGCAGCGCACAGTTCAATATCCAGCATCCGTGATGGCATGCACATCTGTGAAGGCACCATTAATGCTAAACAATATATACAGGTTTTGGAGCAACATATGCTGCCATTCAGACAACATCTTTTTCAGGGAAGACCTTGCCTCTGTCAGCAGTACAATGCCAAACCACATTCGGCACATATTACAACAGCAAGGCTCCATAGTAAATGAGTCCGGGTGCTGAACTGGCCTGCCTGCAGTCCAGACCTGTCACCCATTGAAAACATTTGGCACATTATGAAACGTAAAATACGACAAAGGAGACCTTGAACAGTTTAGCAGTTGAAATCCTATTTCAAGAAAGAATGGGAAAACATTTCACTTTCAAAACTAGAGCAATTTTTCTTCTCAGTTCCCAAACACTTGCAGTGTTGTTGAAAGAAGTGGTGATGCAACACAGTGGTGAACATATTCCCTTTTTTGAGATGTGTGGCTGGCATCATATTCAAAATGGGTGTATATTTTGGCAAATTAACATTTCTCAGTTTCAACATTTTATTTGTTGTCTTAGTACTATTTTCCAATTAAATATAGGGATTAATGATTTACAATTCTTTGCATTCTTTTTTTATTTACATTTTACTCATCCTACCAACTTTTATGGAACTCGGTTGTATTTATTTTCCTTCATTTTGTTGCTCAACTTAGCAAGTTTACTCATGATGGCCTGTGAAATGTTATTGACTGACGCCAACTTGTCAGTATATTTTGTGATTCTACACGATTAGTCTGTGTTCTAATAAACAGGCAAGGCACAATGGCTATGGTATATGGCCAATAACATGGCTGATATCTATTCTTAGGCACAACACTATGGAGTGCCTTGACAAGATGTTTATCCATGGTATACTGGCAAAATGCCATGAAATCTCATGATGCTGTACTGCTTAATTACCACACAGGTCATTACTCTAGGATTCAATCCATGACTCCAAGTTTTCATTGTAAGCTGGTTGTTAGAAAATGGAATCATGAATTTTGAATTCATAACTATATAGTTGTATTACATAACCAGGTATTCTAGAAAATATGTGGTTGTTATACTTATATTGAGAATGTTTAAGTATAGTTGTTTTTAAAATATACTTTTTATGTTCATACTGATGGGGAATGTTGTTGCCAGCAAAACACACAGTCATTGAAGTAACTGGTATTTATAACTTGGTATTAGCCCTAAGAGAAAGTGAACATTATTCTGCATTATTTAGGGTAATAAAGAGATGTGGAACTTCATTTCTGCAAGCATCAATAATTTATGCAAACACACACCTTAAGTCAGCATTCCAACCTGAATCTGTATTCTTTCATGTTTCTACTTTTGGCTTACAAGCTTGTCCTTGCACAAAAATATAAAATAAAATGTCTTCATTATTTCATTCATGTTGCTGAAGTACTTCATTCTTTTTCCTCCCTTCCCAATTTTGTCAAGTCTAACTCGTACCTTTGGCCTTGCCTGATTAGAGCAATTCCCTGCTGGTATACGACTGTCTCCATTTTATCACATATGTCGCTCAACCAGGATGCTCTTCCCCAGCCAACAACCACGACTGAGCTTAAAATGGACTGACCTGCTACAAGAACTCGCTTGTGGAAAATATTTCATTTATACTTTTTAATATACAATATATTATATAGACAAGGACCCAGGGGCGGGACCTCTCTAGGTTTTTGTAAAATGGTTGGATGACTGTGACTCAAAGTGTGAGTTCAAATGCTGTAACTTTATTGAAATGCTCTATGCACCCTGTTCGTTTGTGCTTCATTGAAGTCCACAGGGATCAAGGGTCTGAAGCACATCCTCACCCACCATCTTCTTTCCGCAGAACTGATAGCTGAAACAGAGAGAGTGGTGGTGAGCAAGGGACATGACTGACTGTGTATCACAGATGGTCCTACACTGCCCTCTAATGCCTTTCTGTGCAACTACGTTTAATAGAGCTGCTGAGGGATGATAGCTCCCACTCCTCTCAAGGAACCTGTTGTAGCAGGGACCCATGAAGTTCACCCAGGTGAATTCGCCACGCTTTAGAATTTTGTAAAACACATGAAAAAATCACCACTACTCTGAAACCAACTGACATTGATATTTACCAAACATGATTACAGTTTTTCTTGATTGCTAACAAGCATTGATCAATACTAAATTGAAATTAACAAAACTCTTCACACAGTCAGCAAAAGAGAAGTGTATGTGAACTGTGTAATAACTGTGTAGGATTTTTCATTGCCTTCACACTAAATGCATTCAATGAACACATTCCCCAAAATCCATGAACTCTTTTCTCATTCATACTCCACCCCCTGCAAAACAATATATTCACAGCAAATGCTTACTATTCCCAAATCCATTAAAAACACATTCAAACAGAATGATGGCAACTGTTGTGCTTTCTGTAGTAACCTGATTGAAATATAAAGAAAGTGTTTAATATTTGTTAGAAAATTTAAATAATGTTAGAATATTTAATCAATCCAAACCCAGTTGATTGCAGTTTCAATTGAAAATTGATGTGTTGTACCCATGTGTTGTACACATGTACCCTTTGAGAGAAACGGTGAACGTGTGAAAGAACTCCAGTATCAATATATCCAGGTAAGATATCTGTTCAATAACCAAACAGGGTATATACACATCTACGCATAATGTGAAGCACTGTAAACCTTTGGGATTGCTGTTTTTTTAGAGAGTAATCAAGATGGAAGAAAGTCAAACAACACATAAATTATTCTTTGTGGATGAAGCTGGATTCTGCCTGGCAAAAACACAAAATAAAGAAATGTGATTGGTCAGAAAGCCACCATGGATGTCCTATGCCAGAGAGGAGCTAATATCACAATGTATGCAGCACTGTCCTATGATGGTTTGCTGTTATACAAACCACTAATTGGCCCCTGCAATACAGAGAGGCAAATGAATTATACTAGTTGATGTTTGTTTGCTATTATTGCAGCCTTGCAATTTGGGGGAAAAAAATGTTGTCTGATCTTTTTATTTTTCAAAAGTATAATTGACTATATGCAAAGATTTAGAAAAAAATTATGATATTTCTTCAAATTACTGCATTTCTGATTTATTCTTGTTCCGTATAGATAGGTACAGTCAATAGAGTGACATTTCTGTAATGCTCCCTTTTGGTAGTGTTTTTTAGGTCTGTGTGTTACGAGTGAAAATGTGTGTTTCTGAGTGAAGATTGTTGCCAGTGTTTTGATTGAACAAGCTTATTTTTGAGACAAGTTTTTGGTGATTTTAGTGAGTTTTGGATGAGAATTGAACTGTTGCAAGATGCATATTAGAAATGCAGACAGTGTGAAGAGTTTTGTTATTGTGGTTTCAGTACTGACCTATGCATGTTAGCGATCGAGGAAAAATTGTAATAGCATTTATAGAAAGTCTCTTAATACAATATTTTTGTTAGTAACTTAAACAACATGGCCAAAATCAACCAATAAACATTCAAATGAGTGAGGTCTGGCTCATGAAGTATTTTAGAAATTTGTGCCAAATCTCAGGTGACTAAAGGGGGCACTGTCCCATATTTTGGGAACTGTGTTCACTGTTGCCTGTTAATTATAGCTACAGTCATTATTAGCCTGTGTATACACTAAAACAAAATGACTGACATCATGTCATTTAAAGTGTTCTTCCCATCGTAGATCTCAACTCAGGCAGACTAATTGAAGACAAACATTGTTTCAAGGGCACTAAGTATCATATATCCAAGTGATAGTCTTTCTAGGGCTGAGATTGAAGCCTCAAGGTCTTCTTACTGACACTGGAGGGCATACAGATAGCATTAACCAATGGCCTTGCCGTCCACCTGGGACACAGACAGCTACCCCACAAGACGGACGGGCCAGGAAGGCAGGGTGGTGTGATCAGACAGGCTGACACTTAGACTGACACAGACACGCAGGGCAGGGAGACATACATTTTCCTGTCTACCCCTCGCTGCAGCTCGATCCTGGCGGCACCCAGCTTGGGGAGCAAAGGATTGATGATTTTGTTGTTCCAGAGAAACTTCATCCCGGTCACCTCGCCAATGTCAGTCTCAGCATCCACAAAGACCTCGTAGGTTTTACCAGGGGTCAGACGGCCACTTCAGGGAAAAGAGCAAAACCATTTTGTTCCTGTGGTCAGTTTAGATTGGACAGTCAGTTGTACTATAAATGATTCGGTGAGTCAAGCTCAACAGTATTCAAAACATCAACTAAGGTTATATATATTATTTAGATTTTATGATATAGTGTCGGTCAATTTGAAGGATACAATAGTAATTTAACATTTTTAAAATGTGTGTAACATTAAGTGGTCTACAGTGTGTAACGTTAACTGGTCTACTAGATTATGTATATGAGGACTGTTGACACACCTGTGAACTATATACTGACGGGTGTTTCCTTGCTCTCCATACAGAGCTATCTTCATGATCCCCGACACAGGTCTACTGCCATCTAAGTTAACACTTGCTTTATAGCGGTACCCTGAAATTTGAATACCCAGGAACATGAACTTAGAATAAAGTAAATCATTGTACTTGCATAATTTGATCCACTGTGGCAAGTCCTCACTAGTGTAAAGACCCTCAGAGAAGGATGCTTATTTCAGACCTATGTTGTGTCAGCAAAAGGCCACTTACGGGCAAAGGGCACAGCATCTCCTGTGTTTAGGTAGAACTTCAGCTTGGATTGGCCACTGGGGACATGGAAGGTGTCTGCATAGTGACCCATAATGGGACAAGCTTGGTCTGCACACGGGAAACACCTCCCCTAAAAGACATGAAGTGAAAGAAGTCCTCATCAAGGTAGGAATATTCATGTTTACTACGTTTAATACATAAGAGGTCCCCGGAAATGCCTCAAGTGATCTATGTAGATCTTTATACTTTGAAATATTCAAGTGATTTACAACAGGTCAGAAATAACATTTTTACTTTGAGTATTGTTGTAACCATTGCTATTTCTGACCATTCAAGAGGATATCAAAAGTATCAAAGTAATTGTCAGTTCACTTAACATATGTTCATAAACCATAAGTTACTCAGCTACTGTTAATTTTACAAAATATGAAAAAGAGGTAATTTAACCTAAATCGGAGTTTCTCAACCCTGCTCCTGGATGTTTTAGATCGCTCCCTGCTCTGTCACACCTGATTCAAATCATCAGCTCATTATCAAGTCCTTCATCAACTACATCAGGTATGTTGGGGAAGGGAGAGATCTAAAACATGCAGGGCTGGGAAACACTGGACTAAACTGTAAAGTATATCTGTGAGCAATCATTGTTTCTTATAGCAGTTTTTCAACATCCTTGTCAAACATCTATGGCTTTTTTGAGTATATTCAAGCAGATGTCTTTTTTCCTCCTACCAACTTTTATGTGTTGGATTGACACCCTGTAAAGACATAGATCAAGAGGACCCTACTTAATGAAGGTTTATAGTGTGGGAAGAGCCAAGGTTATGACCGTCTACTTGAAGAAGGCGTAACACCCGAACGTGCTTACAAGGTGAAAAACAAGGTGTCGCTTAGCCTCTCTGGGGACACAGTGGTACGAGTTCATACCACGTGTTCCTGGCACAGTTTCATGGGGTCACAGCCCGAGGCAGAGATAAACTGTCAGTCACACGGACAGCTGCAGGCCAAGGCCCCTCCCACAGGAAAACCATGGGGGAAGCCCGACTGCTGCAGCCCTCATTCGACCCAAATCCCAGCGAATCAACTTCTAAAACTGTACAAACGGTTCACAGACGTATCAATGTCACGTACTACAACAGGTGGTCCCCCCTCCACAACACCCCCCAATCCAGAACCCCTTTATATCCCGCGAAGGTCCTTATTCGCGGCGTGGCCCCCTTAAACCTCGGAGAATCCCCCCCGTGGCTCTGGGCAAAACCTTCACATCCAAATGTCACTTACGGATTCGAAGACATCCTGGTCAGAGCAGGGGTATCCCGTGAAGCCTTTGGGGCTCGCGATGCTTTCGTTATAGTACTTGTAGGACCGGAGGTGGTTGCAGGCCACGAAGTCGCGGGTGCCTGCACAGTAACAGAACAAAGCAGACGGAGAGGGATCAGGGTTAGTAGGAGAGCAGGGGGTCACAGGCCATGTTTTTGTCTCCAAACATGCGACGAGCAGCAGGCACTTCAAGATCTCCAGCTATGTGGCGCCGGCTCCTGCTACTCTCCCTCTTATGTACAAGATGAAAAGTGGCAGATTCAGCTGTGCCGCCCCCCCAGGCATGACACCAATGCCGCCGCTTGAGCCACACCAAGAAACAAATATCAAAAGAAGCTTGCCCCTATTTTCAAATGTGTATGACTAGAGAGGTCCAGCTTAGGAAACTGAGACAAAGTGATTTTCAATTGATTTCTTATCATTAGTGTAACTCCAATGTTCCTGGTGGAGACATGTTTAGAGTCCCACAACTTTGACAGATAATCTGCACAAAGGAATACTAAATTGTCTTACCTTCCCAAAGCCCGTCGATGTCCACAATAGTGGAGGCAATGTTCTTGTCACAGCCAGGCATGTGCTTTCCTCCATTAGGGTAGAAATCAATGTGACCAACGGCCTGAGACATACCCTTGCCTGAAACAAAAATAATGATTTAGTCCCTTCATGAGGAGAAAAAGGTCTTCTAAATAATTGTAAGAAAACCTAAGGCCTACGTTTCCTGCCAGTTGCTGTTTTCTGGAATATAAGACTTGCACTATTGCACTATTTGAAACAGTTGTTTTATATTCATTTGAAACAGTTGTTTTGTGTCCCTACCAACATATGGGATGAAGGGCAGAATGTCGGTGTGAATGACATCCACAAACATGGCGTCTGAGGGGTCCAGTCGTACGGTAGCACTGCAGCCCTGAAAGTAGGGCTCAGCTGGGTCCAGTCCTAACAGAGGGGGACACACTCAGCACAACTGCCTCAGCATCTGTCTATGTTTTCCAGGTTATATTATGGGTCGGGACATTAGCTCTTACCGTGTATCCACAAGGACCTGACCTATACATAGTCCAGAATGACTTTCCGGTACTTCTAATTTACACCTAATTCTGGTTCTTCTAAGATCTGACCTGTGATGCGTCCCAGTTTCTGGATCCTGCGGCCCACCTCTCCTGCAGCGTGGGCTCCCAGACTGTGTCCAATAACATGCACCATGCTAGGTTTCTGTCGGTAGACATCCTATGCCAGAGAACACGCTCATGGGAGAGTTATCAACTGTGATGTTGGGGTCCTTTAACATTTTGTAGCCAACTGAAATAATTGAACTGCGGAGTCTATTCCAGTTTAACCTCTTATCCCAGTGATGTTATTTAATTTACACAAGATATGGGGAAATAGAAAATCATCAGATTTTCAAGCGTTCATAGTTTTCAAGTTATGGGACTGGAATGGCATTTGTATTTAACAGTTTAAGATCTAAATGAACATTTACCTTGTTAATAGCAAACAACAAAATAATGCAGTTTGTAGATTCACATTCAATTAAAAAATTCAATAGAAATGTGAATATGGGGAATTGTCGCGGATTATATAACCTTTTTAATATTGAATAGAGATTGAAATTTTGAATAATTTTCTTTTCTGAATTCTAGAGTCCAGAAAATTTTAAAGGAATTAATCACAACACTTCAGATATCAACTCTGGTATGGGCGGTTCTCACCTGGAAGACATCAATCATCTGTGCCACCTGGGCCCCGACAACTCTGATGTTATTGGCTGACTGTGTGTAGAGGGACAAACCCCCCTTCCTCCAGTCGACACAGATGCAGTTGACGTCTTCTACAGTCAACATGGTCTGAGAACAAAAAACATTCCTTTTCAACAGCCCACTGGGAACTAGAAACTGGGAACTAGTTTTGTTTCTAGATAACAAAAACTACAAATACGGGATGAAAACTACAAATACTCATCCCAAAATGCAATATCAAGCTCAAAACCCCAGTCCCATTGAAGAGGCTTATGTTGTATTGAACTAAACAAAGTGGAGCTGAACATGGCCTACCTTGCACATGTCAATCAACCAGTTCTCATCTCCTTTGTCAAAAAAGCCATGGATGATGAAACGGGTCATTCTGTCCCCGTTGTAGTTGGATGCTTTGAGAATAGCCGCGTCAGCCTTGATCTCCTGCCGGGACATATTTCTCAGTTACTTTCCATGCTATGACACTTGGCCCGTTACAGTTTTATGTAAATGGACACAGTAGATGATGAATAATGGTTGGTGTTCCATGTGGTGTCTCTCATGGAGTCCACTAGCCTGAAATGCATCAGGGTTTTGTCTGGTGTAGAGGAGGAAGCGGGTGCCGATCTCCTCAGGACTCCAGGGCAGACGTGTGATTGGGCGTTCGGTGGTACCGGCCCATGGCATGTCATCCTTAAAGCAGCCCAGATCGGAGTAACAGACCTCAGCAGCTGCAGCCACCACACACACACACACACACACACACACACACACAATGTTATTAACTGTTACGAACAGTATGTTGCTGTTCACTTGATGATATTGTTGAATGCATGTATAGAAATATTTATATTCCAAAACCCTATATATCCACTTACCGATAAATGTGTCATTTGGCTTTTTATCCTATTGAGATAAATTAACATGCTTGTATGTCAAACTGACACGATCTCTTCTGTGATAAATAGCTTTCTCTTTGTTGATGATTGAAAATCTAAAGAATCCAGTGTCAAGCACTGCAATGATCGGAGCATAATCGCTGTTGCAGTAAGACAACCTTCAGGAAACCACATGAGCTAATGTGTGAACAAGGTTAGTGGGCTTTTTCCTCAGTATAATCATTTCAAATGACAAATCTCCCAGTCGATGGTTTCACAGGATCCAGCTATACAACTTTGTAAATATATCCTAAAACATCTATGAATACAATAATGTAATATCTATGCTCTGGTCCAAAATATCGTATCATACAAGGTGCCAATTGGGACCATGCCTGACTCTAAGGATATACAGCATATGAACATTCAGTTTCAGCTAAACAACAGATATATGACATTGTGAAAGAAAAAAACAACTCCAGTACATTTCTAAAATTTGGGAATTTATTCACATCAAGGTGATCGTATCCATTAATGTCTGATGATTAAACTGACTGGAAAACCTGTGGATGCAGCAGTTTGGAATTCAACTCTTAATTTATTACCAGACATGCTGTTAACTATAACAAAACACAGCAAAGAATAAGTCATTTGGAAATGTAAGATAACATTCACATTTCTAAATTATGTTACAATAATTTACACCACATGATGAAACTAACTTTAAGGTTGTTAGTGACCTCTGCTAAAATATATTACAGAGCAATTGACACATGCAGGAATATTTACTGATGCATTACCATATGCTGTGCCTAAAAGGCAACCAAGAAGACCAAGAATCCAAAACGGAGACATCTATAAGACACAGGGAGGACCATTAACTTTCCAATATATATGTTTATCATATTCTCTGTAAGAAAGAAATAAGTGACCAATACTTACAATGACAACAAACAATTTAGATGGCTGTGTATGCTGTCTTTATAGGCTGAGCTAGTCCTCACAATCACCCTTTCGTGTCTGGGAAACAGGCAGGTGGCATTATTAGAGATCAGATTGAAATGTTGACAATATTCCATGACAGCCCACAAAATGAGTTAGAACTGAAATACAAACGGGGAGACCATGCATCAGAGCTTTGATTAATGTCCTTTAAAATATAGTAAAAATGTATTTGTGAAAAATATCACTTCTATTGTACTCTTTAGAATAATCTATATTGATTTATGAATTTTGTCATTTTTAGGCATTTTAGTGTTCCAATTATGAAAGAAATCTGTGTAATTGATGAATTAATTGGTTTTACAACTGGCTTAAGTATAGACATTGCCATTAACACTTCCTTCTTAAAAAGTTTTATGTGGTTCCTTATTAAAATGTATGTGGTTAGAACAGTACAGTACCGTAAAATGCAGTGGACTAGGGTCCAGTATAGTAGAGTCCAGTACAGTAAAGGACAGTGTGTTAGTGTAATACTCTAAAAGACACAGAAAGGTCCAGTACAGTGCTATAGAGTATGGAACATTAGAAAACAGTACAGAAGAGTGAAGTACAGAACAGAATAATACATTATTGTAGGGTTGAGTACAGTACAGTACAGAATAATACAGTATTGTAGGGTTGAGTACAGTACAGTACAGAATAATACAGTAGTGTAGGGTTGAGTACAGTACAGTACAGAATAATACAGTATTGTAGGGTTGAGTACAGTACAGTACAGAATAATACAGTAGTGTAGGGTTGAGTACAGTACAGTACAGTACAAAATAATACAGTAGTGTAGGGTTGAGTACAGTACAGTACAGAATAATACAGTAGTGTAGGGTTGAGTACAGTACAGTACAGAATAATACAGTAGTGTAGGGTTGAGTACAGTACAGTACAGAATAATACAGTAGTGTGGGGTTGAGTACAGTACAGTACAGTACATAATAATACAGTAGTGTAGGGTTGAGTACAGTACAGTACAGTAGAAAGTGAAATTGACGAGGCCTCCACATGATCTGTATGGTGGCCGTTTTGGTTTGGACACATGACTTATCTTGACTTAAGCATTTGCCCTTTGTTTGGATTTACACCCTGTTCCCATGATGGTTTTAAGGTGATCATAAGTTGGATCATTTAGCAATTTCATTAGGAGTTTTAGTTCTACAAATAAAATGCATATTCTTTATGACCTTTGTTTGTCACATAGGACAAATTGAACTGTGTAGTGGCATATATCCGGGGAAGATTTAGAAAATTGCTAAAGCATTTAGTTCCCAGAAACACAGCGGGCTCCATTAGCTTGTAATCCGTTTGGATTTGACAATCAGTTTTCAGATATGACAAAGGAAGTCTGCATGCGACATTAAATCCTTGTGATGTCTGTGAAAGTAATCATGTTCCTTTTCTGTAATGGACATTTGATTATGGTCCGTGTCTCCAAGTCATACATGCTCTGTACTGTGTTGCACTGTGTTGTCCTAAAAGAGGACATTCTGGTACGCTTCAATGATATCACATGTATGGGGGCGTGTTCATGGAGACTTGATAGCATTGTGCAGGGCTGTGTGCAAACCTATCCCTCCTGACTGATCTGGCAGCTGAATCCCTATGGTTTTTTTGCTGCTGCAACACTGACACTGACCAAGAAAGCTTATAAATTTAGTTGTAAATTTTTCGATCCAGGCATTGCACTATGTTCAAGAAGTACATTACCCAGTTGTACATTACAACTTTGTACAACATAAATTCCATCTTTATTTAGTTAGAGCATTAACATGGTGAGCACATTAGATGTTTCTGTATCCATGGCTGTAGTGGCATTTACAAGGGATAGATGGCACTAGAGAGTAAGCAGTAGCAATGCCTATCGCCTCAATATTCATCAGTTTAAGTTGTAGATATGGCACGTCTTTTGACTGATTGTCCCTAGTGCTTTTTAAAGGTTTGTACTGTATATGTGTTCTTTCAAGTGCTGACAATTCAGCTACATTAGCAAGCTTTAATGTATCCAACCAATATCCAAACTGCATCTTAACCTTTACCCTTCAACAAAACATAAAGACAAATCTAATATCAAACAATTTCAGCCTATTCAATTAATGTACCTATTTATGTCCTTAATATTTTGCAACAAAAATGTAAGGATATCGCCGACAGCTCACACAACCGATGCTGTAGACAGACGGTGTACTGTGTTGGAAAGGAAAACTCAACAACAGTCGGTGTGAGGCTGGCAGGGAGGGGTAATCTTTGCCAGATGATTCTATCGGAGCATGTAGATGAGATGGTCATTGTGAAGTTGGGTGCTTTTCGACCCAACAGGATAATCCTCC
Organism: Esox niger; assembly: GCA_016801105.1. Classification (NCBI taxonomy): domain Eukaryota; kingdom Metazoa; phylum Chordata; class Actinopteri; order Esociformes; family Esocidae; genus Esox; species Esox niger. The sequence goes on along the minus strand of JACXGJ010006490.1, from coordinate 5,393 downwards.
GGGGCTCCTGGATAAATAATGCGTAATAGGAGGTGTCTGGGATTGGTTTAGTGAAGCACCCGGCTTATCCCATGGGTCAATTGTGTGTCTGCCTGTGTGTATGGGTGTGTGTTTTTGTGAATCATTTGGTTATTTCAGGACCAATAAGGGACCAATATATGTTTGTTGTTGTAGATGCCTCCTAAATTTCCAGGTCTTCAATAAGCCTGTAAAATATCAAATGTGTAAAAACTGTCCCTACAACTTTGAATTGGGTGACTAACTGATGGGTAACTGGGTAACGGTGGGAAAAGGACATCAGGAGTATTTCTGTGTCGTATCTGTGTGAGGGGGAAAAGCAAGGCGGCAGAAAGGAAATTACCTGCAAGATGGAGCAGGCTAAAGGGCCGGGGGAAGAGGACAGAAAAGCCGTCAGGTTTGTCTGTGTGGCTTACCATTGGAATGTTAATCCGGCTAATGTATTACAGTTGGAGAGGAGGACAGTCTGGACCATGCCTGCAGGCCAGGAGTACCCACAACCAGAAAGAGGAGGACGGGGGGAATAACAAGGAGGAATCAGAGGAGGAAGGAGGAGATAGGAGGGGGTGCGAGAAGAGATCAGTAAGGCTCTAATTACCTGATGAACATAATGTGATTAAACTCCTCTTTTACAATAGGACATTTAGAAAGCCTCACTGTCCCAGGTCTTACTGACTTTGTAACACAATGAGAACAATGAAAGTTATGTCTGACAAGATTGCAGGACAAGGAATCTATGGACCACACAGACTCTCAAACCTGAGCTAGCCATAAAGCCACATATTGTACTCCCAATTTTGGTTCCACTTGAGGCCTGAAATGTACTCTTTTAAAGTTGCTACATTTTCCTACACCTCTTAAAAAAAAAATCTGGATTTTGTCTAACTGTACCCACAAAGAATGTCTCCCAGGTTCTGACCTTTCTAGGGAGTATTCTCTAGACCCTGTGTTTCAACTTATATTTGCTTGCTCTTTTGGGTTTTCGGCAAGAATAACCGCTTTGGCTAAAACACTTCTTATTTGGAGCAATGTAAAATATATATTTTTCTTTTCAATATGTACTTTCTCAGTTATACAACCATGTAAAATTTAAACGACATGATTTTGGAAGCTGCAGTAGAAAATAACAATTGTTTTCAGTACCACCATTAGTATAAGGTAATCAGTGGGTTGTGATGACTGTGATTGTGGGACTACATTATAGACAATTAAATGCATGATTTTGCCAAGAAAACCATCCCTAGTCATTTTTTTAAAGATAAAATAAGTTTAAAGTCCAAATGAGTTCCCAAAACTAACCCTATACAATCAGCCAGTGTTGAAGTTTTACTTGTCAACGGGATAATTTACTATTGTACAGACAGAGCAAATATCTCATAAAGGAGTATCATATTAAAACATCACTGCAGCTTTCCACCCATTCAGATCAATTTGTATTGTTAATTCGTTTGAAAAGTCATCTCAGCTGAATTTAATTTCTTTAATCCTCTTTGGGAACATACTGTAAAATATGTAGAGATTCCTCTACACTATTTGGATTTTTACCACTACCGGTAATTACCATGACGGCATTTTCTGCTGAAGTTCAGATTACATCAATGATATTCTCCTTTTTAATGTATTCATTCAGCGCCATGTTAATTCTCCATATCACACACAGAGGTAAAATTATTATATGTAGTTAAATCTTATACAGCCTAATAATGTATGCTGTTAAGGAATTGGTTAGCACTCGGACTGGTTCCTTTTACGCATATTTTTAGCAGCTACTTTTTCCCCACATCCAAAATAGAGATTTGGTTTGAGAGATGTTCAATAAAACTTTCAAGATAATTTTAAACCTTCACAGGCAGTCACTGGGACTTATTTAAAACAAAATGGTTACACAATAACATATAGTGGCTACTCAGAGCTCCATTTTGAGCTTATTGCCATCTTACATTAAATGATTGAATCTTTATCAGTAATAAATCCACATCTTGTTTCATAATCTTTAATATTGTCCCATAGGCTTCTGAAAGGCATTTGGTTGTAGGGTAATGTTGAGTTGGTAGAGATGTGGATGCTTGTCATAATGTTAAGCTGTTGTTGACTGTAATTCAATTCATATTGTCCCCAAGGATGTTAAAGTGGTGGCTAAATGATTACGTTGTTGCATGGCTTCTCTGACTTTGAAAATACATGATAGAACTAAATGTGTTTATGATCTATGAGACTGTGAACATCTTTTACAAAACCATAGGATACTGCCTCAGAACAAAGCTAGTTATTCTGTTGTATCCCTGTGAATTCTCGAAGGTAATCGTTAGCACTTCTTCAAGTTGTATGGATTTTTCCAGACAAATGCTTTGTGCTGTTGTGAATGTGTTCTGCTTGTGCCGGAGAGTGTGAACAAAAAGGGAATAGATATTTCCCCTCCAGTAGAATATGTCTTTATGTCTTCTTCGATAGAAGGGGAGACCAAAATGTGTGACTGCTTCACCTCCCTCCACAGATTACTGAGGCCTGTGGGCGGGCTCTCCGGACTGCTGGGAGAAGACACTTATACACACAGACCTGTGTTGCTCAAAAAGACCCTTTAATAAAGAACTGCACGTCACATTGTGTTTCAGTGTTAAAGAAATGGTTTTGTCTGCCTTGTTCACAGATTTCTATAGCTCAGTGGACCACACTTTCGAGAGAATGATGTGTAACACTGTATTAACCAACATGTAGAACGCAGTAGAGCACAAAAAAGAAATCCATGGGTAAACTGTAATTGTATTAAAAGGCTGCTCTGCCCAGACTCATCAGACCCATGATTGTTAGACACCTCCCAGAAGCTTACGTAATGTTGGCACGGGCCTAAGAGATATGAGGCATGGCCCCAAGAATTCCTCCTGTTACGGGATAGCCTGGTGAACACTCTGTGGCTACCGACTCGAAAGAGTGTAGGTCAAAAGTATCAGTGGCCAAGCAGCAGGAACATTTAGTATATCTCACCATCTCTCTCCGGTGTGCCCACATCCACTGTTGCATAACGTTGCCATGGGTGTGAGACAGCGTTTCCATGGCACTGCTGCTTATAGGGGAACATTGAGTGTAGGGCCTGTGTGTCACTCAGTCCAGTGTCATATGAGTTACACGAAGATGTGCGCTAACTATAAGGGAAACTTTGTTTTAACGGTTCTCACTTTAAGGCCATGTGTTGTTCATAAAAACAGAATCATTTTATTATTTTAATGAGACAATGCAGGCTACACCAGGAAAAAAGCTTGTTTTATAACAACTGCACTCTTACATACATTTTTACAGTCATGGACTCCTTTTTATAACACCACACAAATCTATATATTCAATGGCTTTTTTAGGCTTTTCTTAAAAAAAAATGATATTGGTTCTCTGACAGATGTGTAAATTATTATTATTTTGTCTCCACTCCCGTATCTTTTTACTATCTGAGACTATGCTCTGGTAACTCCTCTCAACTTTCAGATCTGACCTTTGGCACCTGACCTTCTGAGGTGAGTGGAATTCATAACAAAGATTAAAATTCCTAAAGGAGGTACTCATAGTACATCAATCTAGGGTCTGCTCTTGAAGAACATGCTTTTTCTCATCTTAAAGTACTAAGTTTCATAGATAGTTTTGTCACATACAAAACAAACAAAGTCCATTATATACATCCTCTGTCCCATATTGCAAGCACAGGTCCCTTTCCCGTGATGTTGGCAAGCGTCACTATGATTTTGTGTTTGGCCATGGTGTTGACCGCTAGTGCAGTTGGAGCATCCAGGTTTTTCTTCATTTAAAATTCACTCTAGTCATGCAGTCCCAAAAAATTATATCGGATTAAATGTAGAAATCCTTATTTCAACAGTTGGTCGGTTCGGTGACAAAGTCTCTGCCTATTTGATAGAGTCCTTTGAAGTGTGGCGGTCCATCAGCATCGCTTATTAGAATTTGAATGTTGAAGCTTATTCCTGTTGGGTACCATCAGTCAGACAGACAACATGTTGTTAACCAGTCCTCAGTGATGGGTGCAGTTCACTCTGATTCGCTGATGGAGCATGGCAGGGACTGGGGGGCAGGGCTCTTAGGTGGTGGAGGGAGCAGAGTTGAGTGGGTGGCTGCGTGGGGGTCTTCATACTGGCCGGTCTACTGCATACTGGCAAGGGCTTAAGTTGGACACAGTGTTTTGCATGGCCGGGTAGGCGAAGTTGGCGTGTTGCTTGGCCTTGAGCCGGAGACTGGCTAGGCTTGAGTTGCAGGTGTCTCTGTACATGTAAGGACTGGCGGTGGTGGCGTAGGGGCACGTGGCAGTGGTTACCGCCACCGAGTTCAACGCGGGGCCGTTGAGGTTGTTGAGGTTACCCAGGTTGTTGAGTCCCGAGCCGGGCACCCCGGCCACTGCCGTTGGCACCATGGAGGAGGTCATGTTCATGGAGGGGATGGAGCTGGCTGGGGAGAACATGGGCTGGGAGGACAGGGGGCTTACATTCATGGAGTTGAAGAAAGGGAAGCTCTTGGCAGACAGCGGGCTGCTGGCCAAACTTTTGGTGGCCCAGTTGTTGTAGGAATAACCAGAGTACATGTCGTCGTATGGCTGCATGAGTCCATTGAACTGGGCGCCGAAGCCGTTTTTACACAACTCAGCCTGCTGGTTCCTCTCCCTCTTCCTCCACTTGGCACGGCGGTTCTTAAACCAGACCTGAGGGGCAAAAACAGAAAGACAGGAAAAGGACAAATAAATATGGGTTTTTCTTTAACTTAATGGGAGTTGGTAAAAATACACAGTACCATATTGAATGACTGAGCCTAATACCTTTCGTACGTTGGGCAAGATTAAGAGTACTGTGGCTCTTAAAGTGTTTCATCAAACATGAAAATCAGTCATGGTTTATTAAAACGAGTTATTCACTTCTGAAAGAAATGTCAAGCTGTCTTCACATTTTGTCATTTGATGGTCCTATTTTTGGAGGTTATAAAATGGATTAAAGATTGAAAGGCAAATCTAAAATGAAGGTGCTTAATTCAGTTCACAATTGGGAAAACATTAATTTCTCCCTGAGCGTTCATTATGAGCTTTAACTTTTTCTTTACCCTCAAAAAACTAGACTCAAAACCTTCACTGATAGGAAAAAAACCTTTTTCATAGGAAATTCATTATAAACATAGCGCTGTCATGCTGAGTTAAAATACAATAATAAAGCAGATATAATTCCCACATAAGTTATTTTAATTTAAATTAAAAAAGACCACAACCCATCTCTCTCCCTCATCTAGAACTGCTGCGCCAGGCAAACAGTACTGTATTTCATCCAAACCCTCTCTGTGTGTGTGTGTGTGTGTGTGTGTGTGTGTGTGTGTGTGTGTGTGTGTGTGTGTGTGTGTGG
>JACXGJ010006489.1:0-34187 GCA_016801105.1 Esox niger | reverse complement strand
ATTTTTGCATATTATCACAGTATAGACTCTACTGAACATTTCCTACTATAATGTGTTGCAATATACACTAAGGAAAGTGATTATTTTTATTTTATTAAAATCGCGTTTTTTACCTGACTTCTATTTTGAAGGCAAAATCCTTAAACCGGAAGTCTTATTGTTGCTACGGAATCTCTAATGTTGCCTGCATGACGCTAATTTAACTCTCCCTTAGCCTTTTCCTCTGTCAACATGAGTAACCGTTACTAGTGTGTTTCCGATCAGAATCGAGTAGTCTACTAAACCAACGTTCCGGAAATTTATGTTCCGCAATTCTGCAATTAAATTGCGTTGAAAATACTGGTTGAGTGTAAATTGAAAGTTTAAAATGGTTAATGGTTGTTATTCATTTGATGTAATAATAATAAGTATTCATAAAAGTCCATGCAATGAGCAAACATCAGACTGTGTCCGTTTTCATGACGGAGAAAGTGTTAAATAAAACCCAAACCTTTACCTAACACAAATAAATTAATTTGAGATTCAGGCTTCTTCACGTAGTAAACCTTCTAAAAGGGAAAGGTCAAGTCTATGGGGTAAATATGCACGTTACCATAGCAACCCAAAAAGGGAAGGGGGATGGTATGTTTGTTGGGAGTGAGGGTCATTCAGTTCTGGAAACGTTTTGTATTAGGTAGGGTAAGTATAAAATAAAAGTACATAAAGTTATTATATAACCTGAATATTATGCATAATCCAGTCTTATTGAAATCTGATGACGAAATGATCAACTTGAAGTCGTTTTAAATGTGTGTGAATAATATTTCTTAAAACATGTCCTTTCACGAGATGGGACCAAGCTATGCATAAAAGATTTCACCACAGATTTTACGCAAAGTTATCAAAGTATCCGGCTATACATTTAACAGTAAAGTCCAAGAGTAAACATCAGGCCGTGGTTTTTCTGTGGATGAGTTCTTTGCCAAATGGCAACTCGTGAGAACACCCCACGAACAATAGGGTCTGCTGCACAATAAAGCCACTGCCCTACGCGGATGTTTCACAGGCTCCAGGCTCCATCAATCACACTCCATGCGCCGTTATGTGATTTGCATAAAGGGAGTGGACTATAAATTCAGACTTTGGTCCACTGCAGAGTTCTCGCTGGGGCGGTACGGTTCAGTGTTCATACTACACAGTGGAAGTCCAGTTTGAGGATAATCATTTAAAACCCTTTTTAAAGAAGAAACTTTAGGGACGAAAGGATTACAATATGAACCGGACAACCAACAGGCAAACCACCTCTTCATCCTCTTACAAGAGGATGTTCGGTGGCGAAGTTCGACCCAGTGCAGTGATGGCTCGGTCTACACTTTCCAGCCGCCAATACTCGAGCCCCGTCCGATCATCTCGGATGTCCTACAGCGTCTCCTCAGCTCCGCCGAGCATCTTTGCATCCAAGACTGTCCGACTCCGCAGCAGTGCCCCGATGCCTCGGCTCTCCTCGGACAACGTGGATTTTGCCCTGTCCGATGCCATCAACACGGAGTTCAAAACCAATCGGACCAACGAGAAGGCGGAGATGCAACACCTCAACGACAGGTTCGCCAGCTACATCGACAAGGTGCGTTTTCTGGAGCAACAAAACAAGATCCTGTTAGCCGAGCTGGAACAGCTAAAGGGCAAAGGCGCGTCCCGCATCGGGGATCTGTACGAGGATGAGATGAGGGAACTGCGAAGGCAGGTGGACCAACTCACTAATGAAAAAGCTCGAGTGGAGGTGGACCGGGACAACCTGGGAGAGGACATCGAGAGGCTCAGAGAGAAGTAGGAGACTAATACATTTTTATTAAAATGTATCAAATGCATATAAGTGCGGATGTAGCTCATTATAAAACATGTTTTAATAACCCAGTGATAATTTGTATTTCTGGCTTTTTATTTTCTTCCTCCTAACAAATAATTGTGTAGGTTTTGTTCCAGAAGACCATAGAACATAATATATAAATTCATTCATTAACTGAAGACAATTTCTTTTTTGGCATCTGTCCGTGCATTCTTTAGTTCTTTGTAAATCCCTGTGCCCGCAGCCCCAGTACTCCGAACGCCACACAGATCCATTTTTAATTAAGTCTTGTCACAGATTTATCGTTACGCAGTTACAAAATAGTTAATCCATGGCAACTTTCTATGTGACAGTTTTAGCTCTTTTAGTTTTTCCTTACGGAAAGGGAACTGTTTTACAATTTTCGCGTCTATTGAAAACAAAGTATTATGTTATTATTAACTTTGCTTTGCTTGCGCAGAGTACATTTGGTAACATAGTATACTCTGATATAAGACTAAATATGTGATATAACGGTATTACTACAGCCTTACTCCATGTCTTAGGCCACCAAATGTGGGTGTGGCACTTGAAAATGCATTAGGTAATTCTCTCCGATGCCATTTTCAGGCTCCAGGAGGAGATGATCCAGAAAGAAGAAGCAGAGCATAACCTACAGGGCTTTAGACAGGTATGGATTGAGTCCCATTTACATGTTGTTCCAGGCTACTACACTGTTCATCTTTTATCTAAAATGTGTCAACACATAATATTTAATTGTGTTTATTAACAGCGAACAAAATGTTAATCCTGTTCAAGTCATGTCAGGCAGAATACTTGATTTTTATATCTGTGACCTCATTTAAAATGTAAAGATAAAGGTATTCTGGTACGCATAGCCTGGAAGGAGTCCTGCAGTCTAATGTCGAGATATTTCACTTCCATTAATATACATGTTTCAGAATTTCGTGACAATAACTATGTTGTTGTTCCATTGTCAAATCACAGCCAGGTATTACTGGTATGATGCCAACACTGCAATTTGTCAAAGCCATTCTGTTTATCCATGGAAAGAAACAAATAAAAGTGTATAGTACACAGTACACTGAAATTACCACTCCTTTCTAATGTTACACAAAATGTTTTATTCCAGACGTTTTAGAGAAAGTATTCTCTGGTCAAATCTCCCTTGGTTTGTTTTATTCTGTTGGTGGCATTACAGTGAGAAGGCATTGTTAATGAGGATCTCAGTAGATATTGATGAATTGTATTGATCCTGTCTCCAGCTCACAGCAGACTTTCTTTCAGAGTGCATGTTTTATTTATTAGTTATATAGATTAGATGATAAAGTTTACATTGTCATTCTGTTAGAAACACTTAATGCTAACATCCTTTCATAGCATCCTTTTTGGATCTACTTGCCTAAATTAGGATCAGGTCAGGCAGTTGGATTGGGTGTGGTTAGGGAACAAAGCTAGGATGTGGATGAGGTCTACCACGTGGACTATTCGGAAATAAAAGTGGAGCTGCCTGACAATACACAACCTGAACAATCACAGCGTTATATCTCATCAAGACACTTTTTTAGCCTACAGCGCATGTATCTTCCTTCGCATTCGTTTCTCCACTTGGGGAATTGCCAGTGGAACACTCAAAGGAATTTGGGTGATTAAATATATACTAGAATATGTAATGTTTCACAGCAAGAGCAAAGCTGTGGCTGTCTCAACAGAAGCAAAGAGGTAGGTTCCCGTGTCAGGTTCTTAGACACAATCCTCAATGGATAGCTTTGTCACAGTTGGAGACATTTTGTCAGGGAAGCTGATTCACCGATGCCATTGTTTTTGCTCTTTTGATGAGCAGGGTGGAAGGGGGGTTGTGGGTTAAATGACAAAGCAAGCTGTTGTAACGGTGGGTGGCACCAGTGGCTGGCGTAAGGAGGGGTTAGGGTGGGAGCTGTCCGACTCCAGGGGGGTGTGTCTGCAGGCAGCAGGCAGCAGACACATGGGGCAGTGTTTGTTCAAGGCCCATACATCTGCTGCTGGCACCAAGGGTTCTCCAGAACTGAGACCAACGGCCAGCAATCTGTGTGTGTCCAAGGCTGTGACACTTAGCAACCCCCCGTGCCAGTACCTACACAGCACTCAGTGTGTGTGTCCACATTCTCGATCATGTTTTGTAAAGCATCAAGCGACTGCCTCTGTGTGGCTGTAATGTCCTTTAGTCTAATCCTTGCACTGGAGTTGCTATGACAGTGCAGGGCGTTGGTGGTTTGGTTCAAGGTAATCTGCAGCAATGTCAGGCTGTCAGGATATGGACAGTAAATATAATTCATTATAATAAGGTTTCCTGAGGCTTAGTGAGGGGACTGTTGCTTTCTCTGGAGAACATTGATTAGAACGTTTATTTTATGCCATTTTGGTTCAATACTAAGGATATAGAGTACTATTTGTTACAATTCCTATGTATGCTAAATCAAATGTGATTGATGCAACAAATTGTTCCCAACTTTGTACTTTTTGTTTTGTTGTTGTCTGTGATGTAGGATGTGGACAATGCTGCCCTAGCTCGTCTGGACTTGGAGAGAAAGGTGGAGTCTCTTCAGGAGGAGATCATGTTCCTCAGAAAGCTGCATGATGAGGTGAGTCACAGAGATAGTCTTGTTGTTACCTAGCATCTGTGAAGCTAACTTTACCTGTAGAATCTCAAAAGCTAAGACTATCCTATGAAGAAATACAGGTATTTATATTGATTGAAATTTAGGATAATGTTTTACACCTTTGTTATTCTATCTTCAAATCATCTTATTTTAATTATTTTGTAGATGGTGCACATTGCTCACAGCCACAAGTCCACAGAGAGGAAATTATGTATTTATAGACACCGGTAATGTTGTTGAACTTCACCAAAATAGCCCACTACATTTTATTTGATAAAATAAAAACTTAAATGTTAATAAAATTATATTAGGTTACTGGTAATGTATATGACCTGACAGGCACACCTGTTCCAAATCACAGTTTGAATCTTAAGCATGAAGAGATTGTCTCCACATGCAGGAGATGGTGGTTTTGTCACGCATATGTCAGTTAAACCCTACACCCCACCTGTGTTCATCCCAGCTGTACCAGTTAGTACAGTCAACTCCCGGTCATAGTCACTGAGCCCTGATAGGATCATGGACTTGACCTGGCCAACAGAGTCATTGACAAGGTGATTACACACTCTCAGCTAATTGGAAGACTGGGCATTAGTCTAGTGGATAAGGGAATGGCAGGTGGAGCGACACAAGAGATGACGAGATAAATCCCAACACCGGATGTTCTACATCATAAAAAACCTTCTGGAACACATGTCCCATTTTAAATGGGTTTGAGAAGGAATGGCTGAATGTGTCAATCAACTCATCCTACAACTATGAATTTATACATTGGTCGATTCAGTCTCTTTCATTACCCGCCCAACACAACAATATAATTAAACTAAAGCAGTGGGACTGGGGCACCTGGTTGGACAGGGAGATAAGCTTCCAGAATGATCTCTACCTCCTCTGCAGGAGCTGATCAAAGATCAGTGCTGTTACCATGACTGTTTCTCCTCAATAGGAAGTACAGATGAGGGCAGTAACCTTGTCTGTCTCTCCTCTATAGGAGGTGCAGATTAGTGCAGTAACCGTGCCTGTCTCTCCTCTATAGGAGGTGAAGATCATTGCAGTAACCTTGTCTGACTGTCCTCTGCAGGTGCCGATTAGTGCAGCAACCTTGTCTGGCTCTCCTCTATAGGAGGTGGCTGATTTAGCATCAGCATGTTTATCATCCCTCTACCCCCTACAGGAAATTGCTGAGCTGCAGGCACAGATCCAGGATCAGCATGTCCAGATCGATATGGACGTGGCCAAGCCCGACCTGACGGCTGCCCTGCGAGACGTCCGTCTGCAATACGAGACCCTGGCCAGCAAAAACCTCCAGGAATCTGAAGATTGGTACAAGTCAAAGGTGAGTCTTTTACGTCATCTGTCATTTCCATCAATCCCCTCACCGTTTCTGTCAGTCTGCCTAATGGGACTGTCGACAAGCAGCAGATGCATCCAGTTTCCAGGGATTATCGAATAAATATTCAATACTTATAGCGGTTGAACACTGTAGAAGACAGTCTACCTGGCACTTTTTCTCTCTGGTCAGGACCATAATGTGCTCAGACACAATGTTGGGTTGTATAAATTATCACTACAGGGTTTCAAATTGTTGATTGTAATTGCCCTGTTTGCTGTTCTGTGAAGACAATGCTCCCATATCATGAACAGTATGCTAAATAAGCAGTTCAACCGCAGCAGTGACATCACTGCAGGTGTGACAGAGTAGGTGTGTAGTAGGGTGTCCCCTTTTGGATTAACCTCTCACTCTCCCAATTAATCAGAGGACTCTGTAGGGCTGGATAGAATGACTGCTTACCACTCACTGAGAGTCAATGGCAATATGGTCTGTATGTGGCCTCTGAGTGGTTTATGCTTAAAACAATATTGATCAGAATGGAAAACTAAATGGAGATATATGAGGACAATCCAATGCTGGATCCAAAGTAATAACCTTGTGTTAATACCATGTTGGACATTTAAATAAAAAAAGAATGTGAACCCCGATCTATACGCCTTGCTAAACTCAGAAGTCATGCATGATTGATTTGGTAACAAACATAACCACTATATCAATTTGTTTTATTTTTTAAATATAGTTTATTGTACTCTATAATTTGTTTGTGATCTTCCCATACTGCTTTTCTTGATGCACCTAATGACAAAAGTTAGCTGATGTTAGCTAAAGAATTTTGTAGGACTAGCTATGTAGGCTAGTAAGCTAGCTAATGTCTTCATATCAATGTTCTTGCGTTTCTTACAAGTTCCGTGCGTGTGAACACGTCAAGTCATTAACCAGATTAAGCAACTTGTTCCACAGGTCATTACAACATTGCATGAAAGAAGGATTATAAGCGTCTTCTCTAATGCTGGGAAGGTTTGTAAAAAGAGAAAGGTGAACAGTCTCTGTGTTGAGTTGACAGTTAAACGGCTGGGCACATAGCCAGGGTGAGAAAAGAAAGGCTGAGCGTTCAACTTTAATCTCAGGGTTAATGAAGAGAGGAGACTCATGCAAGTCTGTCTCTCTTGAGGTCACTCTAATTCTCTGTCTATATCCTTGCTTACCACACTTCAATTAAGGCTAATTAAGAAGCCCAGTAATCTCTGCAATAACAACTAAGACTTTCTTCCCACTCTGTCTCCTGGTCTGTCTTTCTCATCACTCTAAATCTTTTTCACTCTCTCCCTCTCTCTCTCGATCTTTCTATATCTGTCCGTCCCTCTCCCTTCCTCCCATCCCCCATCTCAGTTTGCCGACCTGTCTGAGGCGGCGGCCCGTAACACTGACGCCATCCGCCAGGCCAAGCAGGAGGCTAATGAGTACAGGCGTCAGGTTCAGTCGCTGACCTGTGAGGTCGACTCTCTCAAAGGAACCGTAAGTACTTCCTATTCGGCCATTATACCTGTTCCCTTCCTCTCAGCTTCATTGACATCTTCCTTTTGGCTCGTAGGGGAGCACAACCAACCCAGTCAAACTACAATAAAAAGAACTTGCGGTGCACATCCTGCGCTGAGTCAGATACAATTTTAATGGGATGAGGGGTAGAAAGCCAAAAATAGAGGAGCGAAAAGTCCTCAGCAGACTCATTTTGGTCTCCTCCCAAGACTTGATTTTACAACTCTAGGTAATTAAGCGAAATGTAATATGAACTGACTTTAATTAACTCTCCGTATAGACCATTAAAAAACAGTACATCATCATTACCTCCGACAGTGACCTGAGTTATTCCACTCTTGTTAGTAACTTGTTAGTTTTCATACTTTGCGTAGACCCTAAATAAAATTGCTGATGCTTTGGGAACAACTGAATCGGATCCAAATGAATCACAAAATGTACATCTATTCTACATGTATATGTACCAGCATGTATTGGAGCGCTGGCTCATTTCACCTGAGTCATCTCTTCGACCTGTGATGTGTAGAATGAGTCCCTGGAGCGTCAGCTGGGAGAGCTGGAGGAAAGTTTCGGCAGCGAGGCGGCTAACTACCAGGACTCCATCGCCCGCCTGGAGGATGACATCAGGAACATGAAGGATGAGATGGCCCGTCATCTTAGAGAGTACCAGGACCTGCTTAATGTCAAGATGGCCCTGGACATAGAGATCGCAACCTACCGGAAGCTACTGGAGGGAGAGGAGAGCAGGTGAGGTCATGATGATGATGATAACGTCTAAAATTTCTTTATCCTTTTGACATTTTGGTGTGGTTGATTTTTACAGAATCGTGCTTATTCTTTTAGTGAATTTTGTCAATACATTTGTGTCAATATTTTGATGAAATTTTTCTTTTGTTTACCACTTGCTTTTGCAATGTATCTTGATTTTTTCTAAGACGGTAAATGTGCATAAGTAGTCTAATGTGCTTTCCTGTCACTCTCTTTGTCCTGTCTCTACCCTTCATCTCCCACTCTCTCTTTTTTGTACTAGAATTACCACTCCCATGCCCAACTTCTCTTCATTTAACCTGAGAGGTAGGTCCTTCTGACTGTGATCAAAAGGTTGTAAAGACCAGCAGGCCAACAGCAGCACTATCCTCATATACCTCCAGCATGTTGCAGATGAGCCTTTACATTATATACTGAAATGATACTCTTTGAAAATGTATGTATTGGAATGGAACCACTCAGGGCCTTCGGCCATACTGATTACATGGTGTTAAATGTTTTTATACAGAAGCTATTAAATTTTGCACCAAAATGATTTTTTAAGATCAAGTTGCTGTTATCACGTTATTGCAGAATCCATGATGGATGCTAGACCAATGACTGACAACTTGTCAAAGAAGGTTGTGATCAAGACCATTGAAACTAGAGATGGTCACGTAAGTACTATAAACTATTTCTATGCAGTAGGCCAAGTGTGTGTAGACTGCCCATACTAAAAAATGTAAGCACATATTTATAACACGTTATGTTGCATTATAGCCATATAGTGACAATAACCAGAACATTATTAAACCATAAAAATATACTTGTTCATCCAGTCTTGCGAATATCATTCACTAGTAGTCTATATACAAAAATCTGACATTTGAAATGCACATTTCTCAGTATTAGTTAATGGGACAATTTATGGCAATAACAATCAAACAATCAGGGTTTCAACAAAATGTAAGTATCAGTATTGTAACTGTATTGTTGTATTAATTATAATCACATCAACTTAGGCCATTCATTGCAGTGTGGATTTTTGCCAAACAGCCCAGCTGTACGCAAACGGTTGTGATGTCGACCATGATGTAATTTTCTCTTTCATCAGGTGATAAATGAGTCCACCCAAAACCATGACGATTTGGAGTGAACATTAAACGGCATGTCTCTGTGAAAGAGATAGGAGAGTTAGCAGCATACTGAGTGAAGAATACACTGTCAAGGGACGAGAAGAAAGCAAAATGGGATATTTCTGTTGTTTATGTGAAAGAGTAAATCTAAACAAAAACAGACAAAAAATAGCTTTAAAGTGCCTTTTTGACACGTTATGGGACTTGCTGATCTGGTCTAGGAGGGCTGTTGCTGGGTAGGATAGACACTGTTTAGAGCAGATGACACAAGCTTTAATGATCGTTTGTTAGACCACTTAGACACTGGGCACATCTCAAATGGCACCCTTTTGCCTACAATATAGTGCTCATCTTTCTATGACTCTTGTGAATTGTATTACACTATGAAGGAGAACGGTGTCATTTGAGGTGCCACCACACTAAGTCTCTAGTTTGCACTTATTAAACTGTTAGACCTACACTTCAAGCAATTATGTTTTTTTTTTTTTTTTCAATTCTAATTTACCAAAATCATAGAAAGGACTCAAGCACTGTTTCATGTAGACCAGCTACAAACTGTCAACACCTCTGTAAGTCAATAAACCTAGAGAAGACTGAAAATACATTCTGAGGTGTCTCCTTAATGTCTTAAAAAGTACTCATTCTACAGTGTTTGTTGACACTACATGCTCTTTTAAACCCAGTTTCTCTCTCGAACTCTCTCTTGGAGATAATCATAGGCCTTTCTTCAATGTTATTCTCCTAGCTTCCTCACTTCCTACCGCCTACTGAAGGCCAATGGGAGGAGAAGGTCTTAGAGGACCTCAAGCTTTCTTCTCCAATCAGCTTTCAGAAGGAAACAAGGGGAGAGGGGTCGCATGAAATAGAATTTGAGAGTAAGGCCATCAAATCCACATCGGTTTCCTCTGCATATATCTCCTGACCTTTTCCAGCCACAGCAAAGGAATATACAATGTTTTATAAACAAATACAACAAACCGTGTATATCATCAGACACCGCTGTCTCACGCTAGCCTCCTCCCTGTAACCTCAGACAACAACATGGACAAGCTCCTAAATAAAGGCTGGTACTTTGTTGGCTCAGTTCACTGCAGCCTCCATAGGGACTGTTCATCTCCCCGTTGACTGCATTCATGCTCCCTCTGCTCAAACCATATGGTATACCGTCAACCAATCCATAAGAAGCTTGGCTGATAACTGTATTCCAGACCTACTACCAACTGTTTTACTTAATTCTTTTTGTTTTGCCTTTCAGATTTTTTTCTGTAATGAAAAGCAGTTTAGATGCTGAATATATAAATATTCGTATCTCATCTTAAACAGAGCAAGGCTACAAAAGGCCACGAAGGTGCATTCTGGGACAAAACAAACAATTTCTAAAAACATCCCAATTTCTGCCGGGCTATGTAACTTACTGTATCTAAAAGTACAATCACTGTCATACCCCAGCCATAACATTCCTCGGTTAAAAGTGAGTGGTTTAATGATATGAGGCAGTATTTGTGCACAATATTACATAGGACACAATATTTGGAGTCTCATTTGGGCTTGACAGCAGCACTTGACCAAACAGTGGCCAAAAGTCATCAGATGAGAGCGCAAAAGTCACTTCCTAGATGCTAACAACATTAAATATTAAAATGCCCCATTTCAATCACATCCAGACCATGATTCTGACTGTCTCACACTGTAACCCTTATCCCTTGGCGCACATCACAGAAAGCTGGATCAAGAGCTCAGGCTCTTGATAGGCTAATGTAATTGCCCTCTATTTGGGGTAACATTCCTGTGAGTATTCTGGGACCAAGACTTCCTGCCAAATGTAAAGACACAAAGAGGTGCTGTTTCACATGGTGGGTCGTTGGACGGCCTTCCCAGACTGGCATCTTCCTGCCGGTGTTGTCTGGTGCTGTCGTGGCAGTGAGAGTGCACTGTGAGAGATAATTTAAGCCCTTTACTAACAGAGCAATCTGTCACAGAAGCTGTCAGTTTTGTGCAACAATGCTGGTAGAGAATGGCACTTCTGATGTTAACATTGTTGGTTTGATTCCCAATAAAATATGTAATGTATGCACCCTTGACAGTTGTTCCAGATAAGAACTCTGGTCTGGCGGTTATGAAATGGCATTCAGGCAGACCATCAAATCAAAACACTGATTCCATTTGAGGATAATAAAAACGATCCGGTCCTTCCATATTCAGTAAACGCCACTTTCACGTAGTTGTACTAAAGCTTCTCATGCCGTTGGCTTGAATTTAGGTTTGTTTTCATTGACTTGTGCTATAAAATATCCTGGCCTCCCATTGACTTGTGCTACACCATATCCTGGCCTCCCATTGGCTTGTGCTACACCATATTCTAGCCTCCCATTGACTTGTGCTACACCATATCCTGGCCTCCCATTGATCTGTGCTACACCATATCCTGGCCTCCCATTGATCTGTGCTACACCATATCCTGGCCTCACATTGACTTGTGCTACACCATATTCTAGCCTCCCATTGATCTGTGCTACACCATATCCTGGCCTCACATTGACTTGTGCTACACCATATCCTGGCCTCCCATTGATTTGTGCTACACCATATCCTGGCCTCCCATTGATTTTGGCTACACCATACACCACTAGTCTGTTAAGGCTGCTTTGCCAGAATTCCCAGAAGTATTTTCCGTGTGGTTCCCAGTGTGGTGCCTCTTGTTCTGAAAGTACTTTGACAATGCTGTTAATTAATCTGAGCCCAAACTACAGTATCATTATGAGTGCAGCCTTCAGGCCGAAAGTTATGATGTATTACAGTCTTTGCCATCAGAGCAGGTGTTCTTTCCTGCTCCTTTTCAGCGGTAATACAGATAAATCATACAAGCCAATTAAGATCCTGGAGTTGACACTCATGAAGCAATGCGTTTTTTCACTTTTCATTCACATTTGTTGGTAGAGCAATCTAAGAAATGGAACTCAATTCCAAATATAGTGCAGTTTATGACTTTTGACTAGTTTTGACCAGGGCACATCAGACTGATCAAAGCAATCTTGAATAGATGTCCTGTATTTGACCACCCCCTAGTGGATAATAATGAGCTAAAGCGTAAAAACACCTACACATACACCAATGTAGACACCTACACTACACCCACACTTCAATATATACCCCAGACTACACCCATGCAAAAATATATACTTCAATATATATAATACTTAATTAATTAATTTTGTGTAAACATTAACAAAAAAGAAAACAAGATACAAGACACATATTAAGCAAAAGTACTGAAAGATTTACCAAAAAATGTAAAAGACAATTTTTTTATTTCCACCACAGAAACAAATAAAAATTGCTAATTTTTATATAAAGGGTGTTGTAGAGTACTCTACCTCTTTGTCATGAATGTCATTGTCGTCATACTTATGAGGTTTGTGATTTTCTGATGATTTTCTCTCGTATAATTTCATCCGGACGTTTTGCGTTGTCAGTCACAAAGAAATTGGGATAATGCTGTGGGGACAACGCAAATGTAGGCATTGCTTTCCAGCGATGGAGAAGAACATGGGGTTATATGTACCTGTAAATAGAGCTGTTCAGTTTCAGGTAAGATCACTATAAGTAGCAAGCTAGCTACATAATTATCACAGGAGTCGCTGTCCTTCCATGACACTAGCCTGGGATAGGTATACAAAAAACACACAAAAAACATCTTTACAAGGAGGATCTTTACAAAGAATAAATCTAAACCAAATTTTGTAGCTAGACAGTTGTTATACAGTAAGCTGCTAAGCTGTGAATAAATTGTTTCTGCTTTTCCCCTGGTTGATTCTAGAGGGTGGAACCTACCAGATTCTCCTTAAAAATACTGTACGCTATTGGAAGAAAAGAAAACACTTTTAAACACCACTATGCAATCTTTTAAAACATAGAGGCACAAATGCTCTTCTCTGGAATTTATATTTATTTTTAATTTAGGCAGCGCCATAACAGGCTACAATATGTCTTGACCTGTACTGTTTTAATGCCAGTGTCCTGGCTTCATGACAACATAATAATTTATTGTTTTCAACTGGTTAATTCATCCAACCCCTATTTAACCACATTATATCTGCTCCAATGTCAACCCGAACATATCTACTTTACACGGAACACTTTCACATTTGAAAAAGAACCCATATCTACTCTAAACAAAACATATTAACTTTAAATACATCTGTATTACATGTTTTCTTAACAGATCCCTTCAATTTCCACTGTAAATAAAACTTGATCATATCTACTTTAAAAATAACCTCAAAATGTATTCTCTTAAAAGTACCATATCTGACCAAACCATATCGAATATGAATAGAACTCTAATTAGAACTCTCCCAGCAGTGTCTACGTTCCTTCCTCTTTCATTCCCTTCTTTCTAATCTCAGAGGACTGAAGGAATGACAGAACAGAGAGCAAAGGAAAGTAACATAAGATGTATCACTTGACCTTTTTAAAGGCTGTAATTACTGCCATGTTTCTCAGCAAACTCACACAGAGTCACACACATATCACCATCATCCTCCTCATCATCATTATCATTACAACATAACTCTCCTCTGAACTTAGTATTTAGCTTATAGCTGTGCACCCCTAGTATACACTTTCACTTTTTTCATATTAACACATACATGCTTAGAAATTGTATTTCCTTTATATTTGGAAGAATAGTATACCCACATCAAAGAGATAGTTTGGGATGTGGGCAATAAGGCATTTTATCCCCAAAGTGAAATCAACTTCAAGATAACCCTTTTATTTTCCTGTGTCCCCAACGAAGACCTTAAGCCCTGTACTTAGCTATTGCTAAATTGCTTTGCTAGCAGTCTAGCTGTTTCTACATTTGGTCAAATAATGCATTTTGATAGGGTGGTAAAAACTACATTAAAAATACATCCTGCTTAATTGAGAAAACGATCTATTTAATTCAATTACATTTACTTAAGCATGGAATTCAGAGAATAACAAATTATCCTTATTTGCATACATGACTATATGAAATCAGTAATAGCACATTAAAGCAAACAATTTAATTTGACAATTGAAGCAGTTGAAAAGAAATGTAATTAGCAAGTTAATACACGTCATCATCAACCGCATTTAATAGAACTAGAATGATTGGGCTTCCTTCCCACTAGGGTAGTTACTCTTGCCACGTGGAAAACGGATGAATAACTAGTCTCTAAATGAGTCTAGATTTGAGCAGCCTACATCAACTCTTGAACGTGAAGCCCTTAATGGCCAGTCAACAAACCAAGTATGACAAACATAACAAGTAAGTGGACAGCAAGTTTGGCATGACAGAAGCCAACTAAGTGAAATGTAGAAAGCGTATTTCCAGAATCTTGGGAAATTTTAGAAAATTAGATTATCGCAGGCTTAATTTGTTAAACAAACATTTAAAAACTAAAGACTGCAGACATGGGTTCAGTCACCTCGACGTTGGCTAAAACAAGCAACACCATGGTGCTGGAGGGTTCACCAAGGGAGCCCGATAGACCCTTGTCAGTCCGGAACCGAAGCAAGCGGAGAAGTCTTGAATCAACTATGCTCCGGTATCATCAGAGAAGTGGCTCGAGCACGCGGGAGTCGCTGTCCGAAGTGCTTAAAGCGCAGGACCGCAGAGGAGTGACGAGGGTTTTAGAGACTGTATCCGAGACATTTGGCGGTAAGTTAAAATCCTCCAGCGCTCTTTTGTGCGTTATTGAAATCGGATGTCTTTCGTGCTGTCTTTTTTGGATATTTGCATTGGATAATGAACAAATGTGGGTCTAATCCTTCCCTTTTTGCAACGATGAAATAATGCCATAACACTTTGTTTTCCGAAGGCTATAAAGTTTGTTTCTGTAAAAAACGTTTATCACCAGGTTAACAACAATGCATACATTCACAATGATTCATTTTGTAAATACAATAGATTTTATTAGCTTCAGTACACTTTTTATAACTGCCTGGCTAAAACGTCCCCCAAAATATAACTAATATTTATCCGATTTTGTGATTTCCAAGGCTTACCTGGGTAGTGACAGAGACCTGGGGCTACCATATGGCTGCATGCTATTTTAATTCTCCTGTCGATTGTATCACTGTCAAAGCCAGGTTAATGCCCCAAAGCCTTGTTCAGGGTCAAACAGACAGACAAAAAGACAGGTTCTGTCTCAGATGATGACTGAGCTGGACTAGTCTCTAGATAAATAGTTCAATAAATATGTATATTGTATCATGTTATGAACAGTAAAGACAGTGTTAGCATGCTGCCCTGTTTTTCTTTGTAGGACAGATATGCAACACATCATGTGTTTTTTGGGAAAATGATTGTGTTATCTTAATATTGTATATGAAGAGTGAAGACTGAGAGTACAGTACACTTCCAAGAAATAATCTCGTCTGGGTGCTGCACAATATAGGGAGCAGAGCAATGACAGGAAGCGGATGCTCAGTGGTCCAGTAGGTGTTATTTATTGGAGAGGACTTTAATTACACAGCAATTTGTCAGCATCTGGTTGGTTGTCTCCCACTCAATATGATTGTCAAACCAAAAAGCCTAAAGGCCTAACCTCTCTTCAACATGGTCTCTGATCAAAAAGCAGGCAGTGTTGGTACACATAGTGCGCTGTTCTGATCCCAGCTGTGGGCCAGATCATTTACCTAGGAGCATGTGCACTGAGGAGCCATTATTGTAAACAGGAAATGGCCTTGTTCTAAATTATATGTATTACTCCAAAAGCAGTTTGATGACTGCAAATTAGATTGTCAAACGCCTACTTGTTTCCACTCTAATCCTGGAGAAATGGAAGGAAGAGGCTGTTCACATGTATTGGGAGGAGAGGTCACATACTGTACAGTAGAAACATGTCAGAAAGGGGTGAGACTACCCCTACTAGAACTGATAGGATTTTACATGGAAACTGTCAGAGGACTTTATGTTTGGTCTAAGTCTTAGTTGGGTTAAAATACACGGAAACAGAAAATTTATAATTTTTCACAATGATTTAGTACAGAGATGTAACAAAATGTTACATCTGGGAACTTCAGCTGACATCCTAATTACTGTTAAACTCTTGAGAACACGGTCCACTTTAGGTGTTACACCAAGGGTTTTTCTGAGTTTCTAAATCCAGACGATAACTTCTTATGTTCACTTTATAGCAATGGGGTATGCACTTCTCATTTCACATTATTAAAATTTCAAAGAGGGCTTGCTTTCTCCTTTCAAACCATCTGTGCCTCATAGTATTCTAATCAATGCTGAGAGGAGGGGAGTTGTGTGTGTGTGACAGGGGAAGTCTTGTCTAAAAGACCCCCGTGGATTGGCAGACAGGAATATTCACATCTGAGCCCCATTCAAGCAGATCATATGCTATTCATGCTACTGCCAGTGTGTGGTGCCTTTGTCCATGAGATGGTATTTTGTCAATGTTTTCACATTGAGCTCATGATTCCAGGTTGCGATTACTGCAGTGCCTTGCTTTGAAAGGAAATAGCGCATTCTAGTGGTGCATGAGGTGAACGTTCGTGCAGTAAAAATTTCAAACCAACCGATGTTCCCTTAAGCGTTTGCTTTGAGACATGATCATGTGTTGCCTACAAGTCAGAAGCAGATTGGCTATGGGTTCAGTAAACAAATTCATTTCAGAACACTCTAGTGGTTTTAACGATGCAATTAAATGTCCACTTTTAAACGAAAAAACATGCATGAATTTCAAACGGACAAATTCCTCCTATCCAATAAATTAACTTGATTAACAATTAAACGTGTAATATTGTCTGTATTTTTGTTTCCATTTGTCAAGTCAGACACATCAAACCAGGCATAAACAAATGGGCGTCATATAATTAGGCAGTCCGTTCTTTTGTGTTTAATTGCGCAACCTCCAAAATAACATGGTGCCTCATGGGATTCCACGTCGCCCGTGGACACTGCATCGTCGTATACTTCTAATTAGCCCACACACCCTTGATCCTTTTAACTCCCTCTGCGAATGGCGGAGGCCCTAGTGACTTTGACCACTGAGGGCTGAGTGAAGGAAGAAGGGGTTATTTAGGATTTTGCACTGCACTCTTTTTGGATGATCACTTGTCATTGTAGCAACTATGTCATAGCTTGAATCCTTATTGCGTAGCTGACTCCATTACCCTTATTTAGGTTGTTGTGATTGACATATGGTAAATCTCAAACTACACGGCAGATTACTAACATTACACCATCTTTTATTTTCCTTATTGGTTAATTTTTCCTATGGTATAAAACTCAGTATACAGTTCACTACAGAGGAAGTTATTTCAGTGTATTACTCTAAGTTCTGCTTAAATCACCCATGTAATGAACACATTCATTTTCATACTTGGCCCTGAAGGTGTTTCAGCTGACAAACCTTGTGATGGATGCGCAACACACTGACCAACAAAGCAACCTTACTTTACTTGAAGCCATTTTCCCAGATCATTGTTGTTGTCCGTGTGTATTTGTGCCTGCATATGTGTGTTTCCAACCATGTGTGCCATTGTGTGTGAGTGGGTATGACTGACCCTGCTTTAACAATGTCACAGCCTTTGGTGTTAGTGGCGGGTCGCTGACTCACACGGAACACAATATATTCTCGCCCACTTAGCCAGCCCAGTGGCAATGAACGATGGAGGACAGACCCCTGACTGAAACACTTGAGCTGGTTGACCCTGTCAACAGAGTTACTCCATGGCCCCCGCTGTCATAACTACAGAAACAATAACAAGCCATGCAGTGTATTCCCCAGTGTGATGAGGCCACACTCAGTGTGGGCGAAGGCCGGAGGTTAGAGGGTACAGGTCAGGGTCAGCCCTCTAGGGGGAATTGTTGGGAAGCTGTGTCCACCATTAAACTCTGTTGCACTGTCAAATGCCTCTGGCTTCATGACCACTGGGAAATTCAACATTTGACCATAAATGACCATGGTAGGTATTTTTCTGAGAAAAATTCAAATTAACCTCATGAGGGAAAATTCTATTTTGAATTCCAATGCAGAAGGAATTTATAATCCTATAATCAAGCAAAGATCATGCAATTCAGCATATAGACAAAGCCCCTGATAGTGACATTGATAAGGAAGTTTGCCTGCTATTGGTACTGCTCTCTGGTGGCTAAAGCAATGCTAATGTAAGGGAGAGAGAAAGATGTAAAGAGACAGGGTTGGGTATTAATTAAGCACTGGAGGATGCCAGCTGTTCTGTTGACACTTGTCACTATACTTTAAATGTACTTTATAAATGTACTTTATAAATGAATGTGACTTGACTGTGCTACAGAAGAATTGTTGATTGAACAATGTAATGTACACTATGACTTTAGGTATGGTTCATGCCAGATCATATGTAGCCTACTATTTCTTAACATCTCTGCCTTGATCTGTGACACACTGTTATGTTGTATTCCCATTATTCAACATGATCACAACATTATAAACCAGGTAGTTTGACATGTATAATGCAGAATAACCTGTTTGCTGCTCTAGAGTACTAGTCAAAAGTTTCGTACGATTTTCCACAAAGAAAGTTGAACAAATCCAAATGCATTTCATATTATATATTCTTCCAAGCTGATTGAGAAAAGTCAATGAGTTTGCAAAGCAGTCATTAAGGCAAAGAATGGCAACTTTAAAGACATGCCATCTTGCACCATTGCTAAGAACAACCAAATACCACAACCCCTGTGACCTTACTGAATAAATAAAGCATGATGAAGGCTAATTTTCTCTCTTTCTCATAGTATGAAAAGGTAAAACACACTAAAAGCACTCCTGAAATTGTATACTCCAATGCTTGTAGGTAACCCCCCCAAGATTTCATAAACATTTATACAAATTACAGTACAGTGAAACGGGCCTTACTGCTATAGTGCATCTGCTTTTATTCATCTATTTATGAGCTTTTTGCCGGACTGCGTAAGTGGAGCCCGCCAAGAAGAGCGAATGTCTCTTGCTGAGTGAGCGAGTAACTGACTGACTTCCCCTTGTTATATAGTGTAGTGGTTAGAGACGTAGACTTCCATGCGGGTGACCAGTATTCAATCCACGCCTCAGACAAAAGAAAGTATGTGTTTGGATTTATTCAGGATAGACAAAAACCTTGCTGGCTTCAAGCTTCAGTTGTCTATGTTATATAGTAAGCCTAAAATAAACTCTTTAGGGTTATTTTGTGACTATTTATGGTGGATTTTCAAAGCAGGCCTCCATTCATGCTTATTGGGGTATTATAGATCACATCACCTTCCAAAGTAAAAGAAGTTGTCACATCTCAGCGCTCTCAATTCCCTGAATATTGATATATTCCTGACATTTCCCCATTCTCCCTTCCTCAGTTTAGCTTGCTGATGGTCCATTCATCCACGCCCTTCTGTTGTGCTCACCTGTATCATGTTTACTGTTATTAAGCCAGTGATTAAGTACCCATGATTTCCCTGTGTCCTTTCCAAAGTATTGTATGGTTCAATGTGCATGCTGAGCACTTCTCTTATTCTCTGGTTGTTGCATCTGTTGTCGAGTCTAGTTTGTTTTTCCGACGTCGTTGTCTCTGCCCGTTCCTTGTCAGTACTACTGCCCCGTGATCCGCTATTGTGTTTTTTGGAACTCCAGCCTGTCCTCCCGTTTTTTCCCTGCCTGCTCCTTTTGTACCTTTGCCTGTAAACCTGCGCTCCAACCTTGGGTCTACTCCTGCCTCCTGTGATTTGTAACAGTTGTGCAATGAAATAAAATAGCTTTGGCCGTGTATTGTATCTCGCTAGCAATTACTCAATTCCTATAACTTTAAGTAGTAAGTAGATACTAGTAGGCCTATTACTGGCTAATAAAAGCCATACAGTTCATAGATGCTATTTGTGGTCTAAGTAAGCTTATTAAGAAACGTTAGTCAGTATAACATATTATTAATTGTGTATAGCTAAATATTCAGGCTTGTAGGGATGTTACTGTGTGACGAAATGATCTAATGTGAAGATAATGTCAATTTTCTGACAATAACAGTAGTATGTCCCAATCGGTCCCCATACTGGCATATTAGCATACTATATACAAAACAGTAGGCACTTCATCATCTGCAAAGTACATACTTGTAGTATGTAGTATGTGAAATGAGATTCAGACAATGTTTTTGACTTCCGCATAGTTCACATAGTGTAGTGGTTAGCTATTCAACTGTTATTGTATGGATGACCAGCTACAGTAATCTTTGTACAAGAGTACACTTTAGTTCCATTAATAAACGTTCTGTTACCCACTTTAAATCAGAAAGATGTAATGGCTCTGATAAAAGTAGCATTTGGAGACTTTAAGGACAGGGACAAACTACCAGCAAGCCCTGTGGTCTTGTGGGATTATCCTTGACCTCCAGTGTTTTAACCACAGTTTTATTACCCTCTCAGACGTTCCAATTTTGTCTCTCAGAAATGTTTTTCCACTCACACAACAATATGTATCCCCTCTGTAATACCGTGAATCTCATTTATTTAAAGGAATAATTGTATTACGTGACCATTTTAAAGTTTTACTCTTTTCTAAAGAAACAAAACAGCCATGGAATGATTAGAGTCATTGCTTTCATGATAGGTACTGTACTGTATAGCCATCAGCTAGCCGTCTACAGTAATCTTTGTAAAAGAGTACACTAGTTCCATTAATAAATGTCCTGTTGTCCAAGTTATTTCAGCAACATTTTTATGGATGAGGTAAAAGCTGCATTCCAGCTGTTTAAATAGCATAATGGTTAAAGACGCAGTCTGCCACATAGACAACCGTGACTCAAAACTAGCCAGGAACAACAACATTCATCACTTGTAATTCTGGGCTGGCTGAATTAGGCATGCATGGATAATTTTTCTGGTTTAAAGTAATTTGCAGATGCACTTATCTAGAGTGATTTACACTGTGTGCTTTTACCCATAATATAAACCTTACTTTTTAGATTGATAGTGTGTGAAATATTGATATTATTATCTAAATGTTTAACCTTAAATACTTTTACGTTGAAAGTATTTTCCAAGTATTTATATGTATCCCTACAAATGCCAATTCAATTGACACATTTTTTTATTATCTGAACATTGTAAGCTACGTTATACTACATAATAGCTTTAACTCTTAATATGTTCCCCCGCCACAGCCAGAAGAGGACTGTTCACCCCTATGAGCCTGCTTCCTCTCTAGGTTTCTTCCTAAATTTTGGCCTTCTTAGGGAGTTTTTCTTAGCCACTGAAGTTCAACACTACTGTTGTTTACTCCTTAGGGTTTAATGCCGGGTGTTTTGTATAAGCACTTTGTGACAATTGCTGATGTAAAAAGGGCTTTTTAAAATACATTTGATTGATTGATTGATTGAAATACATTTGAAATTTGATTGAAAGAATCAGAAATAATCTGCAATTCTACACATTTTGCCGTGGGACACCAGTCTAATGAATTTATGTTGAATATGTTATTGACAAAATCCCTGGACTGATCATAGGTAGTAATGGATCAATCTCTGTAGCACAGGTCTTAAATTTTTTGTCAGCCCAACCTGAAACAGAAATGTTGCTTTTAAAAAGACTGCTGTTTTTACCTTTATGCTAGCCTGTGAGTTGTGCTACTATACCTAGCTGAACACATGGTTCCCATGACAACCTCAGCAAAGAGAGAGAGCATCCAGTAGGCAGTACAGTACAGGAGGACCTTGGCCCTATTCAATAGGCGGCAAGTAAGAGGCACAGGATTGAATGGCCAGGAAAGGCCGAAAGAAACTTTTGTTCCCACTCCTTTTCAATGTGAGAACAAGTTAACACTGCTGAATAGTCAAGATGCCTAATGTTGTACTTGAATTACTCTCTTCTCTTTTTATCTTTATTCCTTCTTCCAATGCTTCCAATGGAAAAATGTTAGGTTTGGTACTTTCTTAGGTCTTGGTTGGTAAATGGCATGAGAAACAATAATTTTTCACAACTAAGTTGTGCAATACTATATAAAGAAAAATATTTCAACAATGACCAGCAATGCCAAAACAAGGAATAAAAAACTAATTTCAACCATTTTGGTCATCTTCAATTCTTAGTTTGATCAATTAGTCCTTTTCAAAGCCTGTGCTTATTGGCATCGGAGTGGATTTGTTGCCGGCAAATGGCCATATATCCCGTAGGTACCTTATGGGATATGTAGGTTCGCAGAACTTCTCCATGGAACACATGACAGAGTCAGGTCCAAAGGTACTGATCCCAGCCGGAGGAGTGGTGGAGGAGATGACTAAAGGCGTGTGTTAATTTGGCGGAGCATTTGTTAATGGTTCTCGTTCCAACATCTTTAGTTTGTATGCTTTAGAGCTAGTGCAACATTTGTGCGCTGCACTGAAATTTGATGACCTGTTTTATATGTTTGTCTTTCAATTATTACAATGAGGTTGGAGTACCCCTCGTTATCATTCAAATCTGTTCTGGTCAGTTGAATACCAATGGCCAAACAAAATTTGTATCTTATTTTAGGCCCACTTTTGTAAAACATCAATCAAAAGTAACTAAGATGTTCAGTTCAAGGGATATAAATGCTGCTACGCTAATTTGTGATTGGCTTTGTCAGTAGACAGGTACACAATAGGGAAAGATCTAGACAGCTGTGAATCTAGACAATGTTGTGTACATGCAGAGAATGATGTTGGATTAATTTTGCTTTGGGTAATTCACCACTCTTACTGTGGAAATGAGATTTGAGATATGACCTTGTCACTGGAAGCAAACTGAAGGCGTATGTGAGGTTACTAAGGGAAATTGTACAATAGTCCCTCCTGATCTGTGCTCGAATAGAGACCTTCTGGTGTATTTCTGTGGCATGTCCCCCAGCTGCTTAGAAGAACAGTATTTTTTGGGGGGGGCTTTCATCTATATTGATTTCCCCCCAAAGTCTATCAGCTTGGGTATGTTTAGAACAGTTGTGCAAAGAAAAATGTAATTAAAACATAGAAAAAACAGGTATTGACAAAAACTATTATTTGTATCAACCTGTTAAGAAATCCTATGTGTGTGGCTTTTAGCAACATACATTTGTAAATGTAGGCTTGAGCACATTTATTGTAAAACTGTTTAGCAAACTGCTGATAAAATCTTCAATAGGTTAGAGTTTGTTCAGTATTGTACTATATGTATGCAGCTGAACCAATCGCTCAGTTCTTTCCCCCCAAAATCTAAAATATCCCTTCCAACGTGGCAGTCCACCTATTATTTGACTTTTCTAGGTTCTCTCATATACACTCGACATGTGTGTTCCACCAGCCACCTTTCTTTTCCATTGGATGTCTACTCACAATGCTGATTAAGCAATTAGTTAAATTACCTTATTTAAAATGAGGGGATGTGTTTACCTTAAGGACATCAAGGAAATAATAACGTGTTGAGACCAAAAAAATGGCGTCAAATGATCAAGTACTTATTTCGTGTTATCAGACAATGATAGCACAGCTCCAGTATTCAGCGTCTCTCTTTAGAAGAAGCAATGAATTGCCCTTAATCAGGTTAATGCCTAGTAGCTGATGAATGAAGGGGATGTGGTTCACAAGCTGGAACCTCATTCATTACTATCGGTACGGGATTCTCTGATGTTTGGAAACAGAGCTGTGCCATAATAACTCTTTGCATTTGCAGAGCCGGTTCACTAGGCTGAAATTGCATTAACGAGTAATTGAGTATTTGTCCCTGCACAGGAAAAGAGCAGTTGGTATATGTTTGTGTTTGTCCTACTGTAGGTGTGTGCGTGTGTGCATGCACACATATTGTATGCAAAAGTGTCCTTCAGTAGGCGAGCTATTCTAAGCGATAAGGCAAAGTACCTTTTCTGGAGTGTGCCATACGCCAATGGTCTAGCAATAACAAAATTCACCTACACACAAAAACAGACACACATTCAGGAACTCATGAACAAATGCATATTCACACACATATTTGTTTTTCTTTTTTTGTGTGGACCAGAAACTCAGTAAAATAAAGTACATCTATTTCCTCTAAACCCTAAAACAAACCCTACCCCTACTCTAACCCCAAGCCTAAAGAATATAATTTTGTGAGGATTTCCAAAATGTTTTCAGATTTTACAAATATTAACACTGATGTACGCATGCACAAAGAATAGACAACAGAAATATTAACAAAGCTACAAAAGCTTTTACAGAAACATAAATCCATCTGAAAACATCAAGCAAAAACATAGCAATGGGAAAATGAAGAGAGTAAGGGAAGGTGGGTGAGGGATGAACAAGGTAGGGAGGGGGAGGGGTGGACGAGAGAGGGACTAATCAACTAGTGTAAGAGCAGAACAGTCTGGAGGCTCGTAGTGAGACAGGGCACAGAGGGAGGACGATTTCTGTCCTTTGTATTCTCCCGCATACCATCTCTTGAGGTTTTGGTGAGGACTTATTCTGGTGCAAGGTTTATCTAAAAAGAGCTGCGGAAACTGAGAGAGAAAGAGCTATAGGCTCTTAGCGGCCTGAAGGACGCATGCTCCGGGGGACTTGGCGACACTAAGGTTCTGACCCTAGCCCCTCCAGATCATTAGCCTCTGTTTGCTAGCTCACACTTTTATTTAACACGTACCTGGATCCACCACCAGCACCACCACCAGAGGAGTGTGTCTCTGGTGATAACTCCACGCAAAGCCCCTTTCCTGGGGGGCGGCTGAGAGGAGAACCTTACTCCTCACGGAGCCAAAGAAAGGGACAACAACAGGTAGCAGAGAGAGAGGGGATTTCGATATAACACCAGCGCAGTGAGAGTGTGAGGAGCTGAGGGAAGATGACAGAGCCTGGCTCCAAGAGATCCAAGAAGCAAGGATTTAAAAAGTGCCGGAGTGCCACTTTCAGCATTGACGGGTTCAGCTTCACTATTGGTGAGTGAGGGAGGGAATGAGTAAGGGAGTAAAGGTGTATTGAGTGTGGGTGTGAGGGAAGTCTCTGAGTGTCGCTGCGTTGTTCACAACTGAACTCAAAGGACACAGTTTCGTTGCTATGGTTTTTTCCGTGTGTTTGAGTTCCATAAATGTATCCTTACGACGATCTGCATGTTTTATTGATTAAATTCACTCTGTTCCAAAGTTAAGTAGACTTTTTTAACAATGTTACAATATCACAATATAAATAAAGTTCATTGTAAACATTTTGAGGAATCATTTATGAAACCATTATATTTGGCACATTTAAACAGTTCCTTGGTATCATGAAAATATTCAGAGGAACAGATACAGCAGGCCTCAGGACCGTATCAGAGATTTTTTTTAAATCTGATAAAAGAGCATTTTTTTGGCGCCTTCCTTTTTCTGTCTTTGTTTCTCTGTGCATCTTCGTATTGCTGTTGGGTGTGTCCACCCTGGCCAGTGCAGAGAGAGGTGTTTTAGTCAACTGAAAGCAGTGAGCTGAGGAATTGTCTCATCCAGTCAGCTATCTCCCTTTGAGCAGGAGAACATTGCTTTGTCGTCTGATAAAACAAACAGATAACTTAATTAGACTAACACGCACATCTCTTCTTCGGACAAAATGTCTCAAACAAAATACCTTTCTGAGATCCCATGTATATTATATTGGACGATATAAGGATCTATACCTACAGTGTGAGAGGCTGATGAAAACAGCGACATGGGTATTGTGTGTGATGGGGAGGATGTTCATGATGACTGTGGGAGGCATGTGACTATGCTGTTGTTTGCAAGAACGTTCAGCAGCCGTAGATTACAACCTTTCCTCACACAGGAAGCAATACAGGCACTTATCCAGGTATTCGTCATCTCTTGTCTATGCGACAGCCACTTGCTGTTGGTTGGGCACACTGCTCACGCCAACAAACCTCAATGCCTTTGCCCGTCTTGTGTTCAACCTTCCAAGGTTCTACCCCCCCTTATGGAGCCTGCCTGCCTAAAGCAAACCTCCTGGTGTTCCCACCCCTGTTGACTGGGACCTCCGAGTCAGCCCAGTAAACGCCTTCTGTCCTGGCATTACTATGGTTGAAAAAGACTCCTCCCATGAAGTCAGAACCATGGAGTCCTGCCCAACTTCTAAAAACATCTGAAGCCTCACCTCAGAGTCTATTAAACTACTTCCCCCACACCCCCCATATTAATTTACGTGATATGATTTTCACAAGCTGCACTTAACTAGGTTCATATGAACACACTAATTGTACGTTTCTCTGGATAGAAGTGTCTGCTAAATGACAAAAATGTAAATGTAATGTGACTGTCTATGAGTGTGTGTGACTGTGTGTGTGTGTGTGTGTGTGTGTGTGTGTGTATGTGTGTGTGTGTTTGCAGAGAAACATGGCAGTAATTACAGCCTTTAAAAAGGTCAAGTGATACATCTTATGTAACTTTCCTCTCTGTTCTGTCGTTCCAATGGAAGGATAGAGGAAAGAAAATAGATGGAGAAAAGCAGCTTGGAGGGTTTTATTTACAGGAGATATAATTGGGTTCAATTTAGAGTCGATATGGTATGGTTCTACTTAGAGTATGATAGGAATGTATTTAGAGTAGATATGGAATGGTTCTACTTAGAGTATGATAGGAATGTATTTAGAGTAGATATGGAATGGTTCAATTTAGAGTAGTTTCTGTGGGGCTGGGTTGTATTTAGAGTATATATGGTATGGTTCAATGGTTTGGTTTATTCAAGGATATACAATACAGTTCTGTTTTGAGTAAATATGAAATGGTTGTGACTGAAATTACACAAGCAGCTCTGAAATTTCTTCCACTAATTGATATTTTGGCCAATCAAATAAGGAAACAAAAATATTTAATTTAAAATTGTCTGATATGGTCGGGTGAGAAACGTATATTAAGAGCCAAACAACAAAGACATGCCTGTGTACGCAGGACAGATTTGGAATATGAAGAGATGCTTCTTCACATCATGGAAAGGTAGGTCTTACATTTTCACAGGCAGCCCGATTCCTGGAGCAAAAACATTCTAATTTGAAAAATGCTGATTGGTCATAAAAGCACTTTGTTAAAAAAAAGATTTGGATGTCCTGTGTAAATGCACCCATTATCATCATCATGCCAACCGTCAAGGACATAGAGATCTGTGTAGACATAACACTTATGTAAGCAGCTAACCTGTTTCATCTGGCTGTGATCCGCTGTCACTGTATAGTGAACAGTGACAGGATATTCTGCCATCATAAAAGCTGTATGGTTGATGATGCTGACAACAGCCATGTCAGTAAACAGAAGTGATTAAGTTCAGAGTTCCAGCTGCTCCCGAGTGGTCTGGACCGGGAAGCCACACAAACACCCTCATGCTCCAACTTGTCTCCCTGCTGATCTTTTTCATCCCGCTTCACACGCACATTACCATCCCACGTTGCACACACGCTCTCACACACAGAAACACACACACACACACACACACACACACATACCTGCCCACGTTACATACAGTCAGACCAACCCACACACACAGTCGCACTGAAATTACCTGCCCGCAGTTGTCATGTGTGATGATGGCTGATTACTGTTACTATGGCGATGATGGACGGAGGGGGATATGACATTGCCACACGTGCATTTGTGCGTGTGTGGTAAATTAGCATATTCGCTGTAGGGTCATCTGTGGCGTTATCGTCACACCTGTTTGGTCATTTCTCGGACTGCTGTGTAAGGTGTGTCAGGGGGCCATGCCATGGGGGGTTATGGGAATTCAAATAGAGAGCTCTGGAAGGGGTACCTTTGTGTGTTTTTGTGTGGGTAAATGGAGGGAGGTTAAAAAGAGAGGGAGAAGGAGGTGTAAAGAAAAGGGAAAGGTAGGTAAGGACCAGGGAGATTGAAAGGAGGGAGAGGTGGGAGAAAATAATTAGAAGAAGGGAGGGGTGATAGGGAAAAGGACAGTTGGAAGATAGAGTGGTGAGAGAAAGCAAGAAAGGCGGGAGAAAGATAAAGAGAGGAAGGGTTGAGGGAGAAAAAGAGAGCTGGTTAGACAGGTGTGAAAGAAAGGATGGCTGGGGAGGAATGAAGTATGTATACATAATTATTCTATTACACAGTTATTACAGTGTTAGTAACAGCTTAGCAACAAGCTAGGGGTAAGAATGAAAGCGTAGCATTTACAAACGCAAACTCACTTCATTTTGTCAAGTTGTAGTTAGGTTAAATACAAATGGATGCTACACCGAATGTAAAAAAACTGTTTGGTCACTGCAGGTTAGGTTAAGTTTTGTGAATACAATAAATCTGCACAGCACATGTGAGGAGATGCGCAAAACCAATTAGGCTCTTTTAAAATTGAACCATTTTCCTGTAAGAATACACATTTACAAAAACCAAACAAACAAGGTAAATGGTGCGGGTTATTGCCCCCAAGCTGCCAAGGTAGGAAACGGTTATATCTTTACTTTACTCCTGGGTCATTGTTGATGCAGGGTGGTAACTGGTGTCCCTTTACATTGGCATTCCTTTGGGTGAAAAGGACAAACGCCCTAATAGCTTACAATTCATGCGTTCAATGAGAGCCCATCTCGTGTCTGAGACTGTATTCATGAAAATATTACCTTTTCATTTGAATCAACGTGCTTTGTAGCAAGTGAAGTTAGCCTAAAAAGAAAACTAATCTGCTCATTCGTCCTTATAAGTTGATGGATTCTACCCGTGCTGAAATGACACAGTTTGAATACTGGATCTGGTGCACCTTAGAGGCTTTCGATTCATTGAAACGAATGACATTCAACACAACATAGCAATGTGCTTAAACATGATGTTTACAGTGGATTACTCAGCAAGGGGTCACAGTGAAATGAATAGATAAACATCTAAACTCAATCGCTGCTTGGCTGTGAAGTGTTTAATTTCAGTTCAAACAGAAAAACTAAACATAACTAAATATCCCAACCCTTTTGGCGTGTGAACTGTGAACATAGTATCTAAGAGAAAGAATAAATTCATAGATATACTGTAAATACTTAAATACGATCTTCATGTAAATGGTGACGGAGCTTCGAATCCAGCAGTAACCTGTCCCTGATCTGGCTTGCACACTAAGTTGTTTTAAGGGAAAAAAACAGGTGTGCTTGATCGCCGCATGTGCAGTATTCTAATCTGACCTCTGACACCGGTCAGATATCGCAATGCCTGGATTGGTATTTTAAATATCAACTAACTGTATCAAAATGTTACAGCAATCTACCAGTTGATGAAACAGTTTATGGCGCTACGCAAGCATTTGTTGATGCATGCCATGTCTGAGCAGGGAAAAAAGAACATTGTTATTGTGGAAGTCGAATAATAAATCAGACAAAATAATAAATCCAATAAGAATACTATCAATGACTTGTAACAACCCAAACATGTTAATATAGTCCAGGTTGTCTAGGCTTCAGTGATGGATGAGGCCACTTCATTAGTGGTAATGACTCCCTCTGCTCTGTTCTGCCAGGGAATACTCTGCTAACATTGTGACGACAGCAGCAGCACAAATGACGTGCACATCCCCTATCCCCTCCCTCCCTCCCTTATTCCCTCCCTCCCACCCTTATTCCCTCCCTCCCTCCCTTATTCCCTCCCTCCCTCATTCCCCTCCTTTATTCAAGGGGTGGCAGATGACTTAGTATTGGTGCCAGTAAATAAATGGTAGATGTTTAAAAATCCCTCAGCCACCAAGGCAAAACAAATATTTTGCTGTGCCCTTGAGCAAGGCACCTAACCCTAATTGCTCGTATAAGTTGCTTTAGATAAAAGTGTCTGTTATATGGCTAAAATGTCAATTTATTCTCTCCAGTCTGTCTGCATGGGTTAAAAGAACCTCTCCTGGAGACCTCTGATTTTTCCTAATTACCCGCTAGCCCCTGTGGATCTCCTCACAGCACTTAACGACCTGTACCCAGTTCCTCCTGAGACCAGCTCAGTGCTTGTTACCACACTCTTTTCATTGCTTTTCCTTTCTTCTTCTATCTCTTTCCTCTCTTTATTTTTCATTTTCACCTTCATTTCCTGCTACTTTCCTTTGTCTCATTCATCAGTTGTCTTTGTCCCTGTACCAACCCACCCTTCCTCCCCCTTCTCTATCTGACCTGTAGATGTCTTTGAGGTGGTAATCAATGGAGTACATAGGGCAATGTCCCGTGGTTACCCAGAGAAGCCCATTATAGAATCCACAAGTAATATCTTAACACCTTGATACAGTGAAATGGTTCGCTCTATCACGGTGTGTTAGACTCATTGTCTTCCATTCCCGTTGCATTGTGAATGTGCCAAAGAATATCTTAATCAGACAAATATGAATTTGTATGAAGCACTGCGTTATAAGAACAGTAATTAGCACTGGCCTTGCTGTTGTTTAGGATTTTGTGATTCTACTATACTTACTTTATTGTAGAATCACAAAATATTTGTTATAGCATTCAACATTCATCAGAATTCAGTTGAATAGCATTCTTAATAAACACATTTTTAGACATTCATCAAATGGGCTTACTGTTAGTTCTGTAAATAGGACTTATTTGGAGTAAGTCAATGCCCTCAGCAGTAGCATATGCTAACTACACCTGTCATTTGTTTGACATTTATAAGGTGCATAGCTTACTACCAGAAAGGGAAAAATATGTAATAGCTCAACAAGGAGCTTTCTTACTAAAGAACTGAACAGCCAGCGAGCCATATGTGTCCTGGCAACTGGGAAACATCATGCAGAGAAAAGAGTGTGTACATCCAGTATGTGGCAGCATGTGCTTGTTGACCTCACAGAGGTGTTCCTCCTACTGCTACAGTACAGAAGACTGACACTGTTTTGTCCTGACTCATCCAGTAACCCGTAGTAGGTTTCTTTCAAGTAGACGACTAGTTTTGGATTGCTAATACATATTACCGGAGTATATGTATAATTGGAAATAACTGGCAAATAACGATCGACACATCTCATATTGTGTTTTCTTAAGAGCCCGGTGATGTTGAGTTTCTTGTTGGAAAAGTAGAACTTTAAATTCTTAAAGCAGCATCAAAGCTCATAGAAATGGATCCTTCTTCCATAGTCAAATGTTGGAACGTGGACATCTGGGAGAAAAAGAAGCAAATGCAGCAGCTTGCTAACCCTTAGAAACATACATGTGCAGCAGATTCCATTAATCTTTTCCATTGTGTGTACCTGACAATGATTAGCTACATTTCTTCTGTCTAACTGATTTAGAAAATATTTTATTAAATAGTGTTTCTATGCTTGTCCAATAATTTAATTAACAGGATGTTGGTAAGTCCCATCCACCTTGTACCATTTATAAATG
Source organism: Esox niger (assembly GCA_016801105.1). Lineage (NCBI taxonomy): Eukaryota > Metazoa > Chordata > Actinopteri > Esociformes > Esocidae > Esox > Esox niger. The sequence goes on along the minus strand of JACXGJ010006489.1, from coordinate 2,719 downwards.
AAATAATGGTCTACAATTCCTTGGCAAAATAAAAATAAATGGAATGGAGGGAACCAAGTTGCTACGTCTGTTTTCAGCAATAGACCTAGTGATGATTGTGACAAAGTCTGGGCTGCACCTTTTACACGCAAGACTCTAACGCTCTGACTCTGAGGTCTGATGCACATGTATGTTTCTAAAAGTTAGCAAGCTGCTGTCTTTGCTTCTTTTTTTAAATGTGTGAATCAATCACAAAGTATCAAAACCATGATGCACATGATAGTTGTTGAGTCTACAAATTTTTTTTACTGTATGGACAGGCTGATAGCTGTGAGATTGCTCATCCTTATGCTCGCTGCCAGAAAGCATAGCTACAGTAGTTAACAACAAACAGTAACAATACATGCTTCATTGGAATCCAGAAGTGCAAAATATTTCAGCGCCATTTGCTGATTATATACAGTAATTACGTTTTATTATCAAAGACACGCTATTTCACATAATAAGCTGCAACAAACAGAATTCTGATACTGTTAAGTTACATTTCTCAACAGGTACGGCTGTGCTGGATTAGATTTTTTGTTCTTTGATAAATAGATAAATACATGGAATGTACAGTTAAGTATGTAATCATACATTTCCACACTATTGCTGATGCGTGAGCCATGTTTCCCACCTGCTTTGTATCGTTCATCCTTTTCTGGAGCAAATTACTGCTGTACAAAATAACAGTGTTAAGTGGCTTGACTTTTCCAACTTGGTCCCAGGTAAGATGGCGGACCTACTGAGACGTCAGATAGAATAATATGTCCCATCTATGCTTTATGTCTATGATGCCAATTTATGTTGTAAACACACAGTAGCTAGCCAACATTCTCTAGATTGCAGTAGCTTATTATGTAGAAACATCCATTACATATTAACATGCTGGCAGTAGCTAGCCACTGAGGCTCTGCTCTGCATGCATGCTGATCAATGTGCGTCTGGTTTGCCAAGCTTGTTGGCTTGTGACCAAATCAACATTATTGTATTGCTTGCAGATGAAATGCAGCAATACACGTTTGAAACACCAATTTGTTTGACAAAAAATATTCTACAATTTTCCCTATTGGAGAGACAAATTCAAGACACGTTTGTAAACATTAAATAAATTAAGTTAATGAATGTGTTCACTCATTAAAACCCCCTTCTCCCAACTCTTTCAGGCTTATTTACACTCGGTCCTATCTTCCCTCCTTTTTTCACGCATTCTGTTAATTCATTCTCTGTTTTGCTCTCTGTCTCTATTTCACAGTTGCCAACGAGGCTGGAGAGAGTAACACTCGACCACTGAATCGCTTTGCACGTGAGTCACTACTGTTCGTGTGTGCGCACGCGCTCAAACACATATACACACAAACTTTATTTTTTTTGTGGGTCCCCTAAAGATTGGCTGTTCATCAGTCCTTGTTTGATGTCATCTTTCATGGCCCAAGTATGGGTACGGTTCCAATCCAAAGAACGCAAGTTACCAAGAACGCCTAAAATGCCCGAATGTGTACTTGATCCGCCTCTTTTATCGCGGATGCATGGGTTGCCAAGTGCACATGCACCCGAATCTAGGTAGGTGCGTTCTCTGTCCTAGCATTCTTGCAGGACCATACTCTCACGGATGCTTGGCAAGAACGTTCTTCTGAAGGGCTCAATGGAATTGATAAACAGCCATTATTCCAATTCAGAATCCTATGTTCCCTGACCCCTAACTTAGTCATGACCTTGACTTCCCCCTACTTCAAACCAAATATGTTACCTTATCCAAACTCCTAACCCTTAGACATAACCCTGAATCTAACCTTACCTGTAAGCATACTCACTAGCCTGAAAATAGCACGTTTCCCTTGTATTACTCTACTTGTAGTAATTTTTTGTCCCAACCAATTTAGTAAAACATTCATGAACAACCACGCACAAACACAGATTTACACACACTGAAACCACGTTGGTGGGCACGTCTTTTCTGAGCAATAATACTTGTACTGACTCCACTCTAGGCTAGATGGCAGTGTTCTACTGTATAGCACTGTCGTATAGAGTCTTGGTACTTTCTAAAGACCAAACAGCAGGGGGCAACAGACTCCCACAGTAACTGTACATCATGGAGATGTTACTAACCTCACCTCCTATCTGTCTTAGCCTGTGTTTTCCACCATTTAAACTTTCACAGTGAAACACGATGGTCTGCTGTTCCAGTATATTCAACAAAATTAGGGATTTATGAACTTCAATAAACAAGCCATTCATTATATCTCTTTAAGGCAAAGAGTTTTCTTTCAGTTCAGAATTGCCTTTACCATCACTCCTGTCCTCTGACCTTCCTGTCTAGGCTCCAAGTCCCAGAATGCCTTGTGGAATGCCATCACAGCTGGGATTGGGATCAAGGATAAGGACAAGAGGGGGATCCTTATTGACCCCCGAAGTCCAGAAGAGATTCTGGCTGATGAGTTGCCAGCTGTGGACGGCCCAGACGCCATGGAGAAGACAGCCATCAGGTCTGGAGTTCTTTCCTCCAAAACATATTTTCCATGCTCCTTTTCCAATAACCCTAACCTTTACCAGTAATGCTGAAATCTGTCATATTTAACTCTATGCCTTATCCTTGATGTTGCCCTAAACCAAACTGATAAGCCCAAATTCTAAATGTTCCTACTGGGAACTGGGTAAAAAACTTTTGGACACACACACACACACACACACACACACA
>JACXGJ010006488.1:0-34237 GCA_016801105.1 Esox niger | reverse complement strand
CACACACACACACACACACACACACACACACACACACACACACACACACACACACACACACACACACACACACACACGCACACACACCCAATCCCACTATTCTCATGGGCATCCCTGACCTCATTCATCTATTTTGCCCCTCCTATAAGACAGTAGATTTGCTCATAGCAATGTTGTTCTTCTTTTCCATTTTGGCATCCATCCCTCTGTTTTTGAACTCTTTTATGTCCACATCTTTTCTCAGCACTCCTCCTGCTATTGTCTCTGGCTGACGGAGGCCCCAGAGGGGAGTGATTGACAAGGCCAGCATTGTAGGAGATGGGGAGAGCTCTGATAGGAGATAATAAGCAAAGCCGTCTGCTGGTGGACTGCCTGTCAGGAGGCTGAAATGTCGGTAGACCGCGACCCTGTGGCTATGTCGATGTACTACACAACTCGTCTTGTCGGACTTCACAACCAGACGTGTAGGCTGGAGGAATGAGAACGTAGGCACAAACACATGCACACAAAATTCTAAATCTAGTCTATTACCAGGAATGGAAATAAAATCCTCAATAAAATCATAGCATCATATTGCACCAAATGATCATCTGCTCATGCACTTCCTCTCAGATATAAAACTGAATGGTTAATAAACAAGGACAAATCATCCAGGCTTTAGAATTGTAAACATATGAATGGATAAAAGAAAAAAGCTGATTCCCCACAGCAGTAAAGCAGTGTTACACTGAGCATTGTGTCACCTCATAAATCTGCCCCAGGAAACCCTATCTCCCTTAAGAGGTTAGGTCTGATGTCAGTAAAGCCCGTCCCGACCCGGCTTGGAGAAGACTGCGGGGATAACGGTAAACGTATGTCTATGGAGATATGGTGGGTGTTCATTTGATATCAGAGGGACACAAAGACAGAATGAGACCAAGTGAAGAATGTCCTGCTTTCTTTAAAAACAACTCCACGGGTTTACCTAATGAATAGGAGCCAGAGTGGAGGTTTTGGGAGGGCAGACAGCTGCAGCCCATGGAAGACCTTTAAGAACAGCTGTTACCATCTCATTACGGGGTCAAAATGACACTAGGGGAGGGGAGGGGGATAGAATCGGTGTGTTTTCCATACAGAGAGCATGGCGCAGAGTGGGGACTGAGGCACCAGCTATTAATGAGAGCTGAACCTCCTCCACTGAGTCGCTGCAGTCAATATGGTCGACATGGGGAAAGTTCTGATTGCATTGCCCCTGCGGCTTCCATTTTAATTGCCTTGAGTGAACTTGAGCATTCCATTCACCTTTCATATTTTAGTGTTATTATGGGATGTGTTGTCTGATATGTCCTAGAATATTAGGTTCTTAACCAATTATATTTGCTATCCCCGGGCAATATGTAACCATTTACAGATGTTTCCCCATAACTTGTCACACCTAACAGGGAAAACAAACTGCTGCAGAAGGTGCTGAAATTTAGCACACATCAAAATAACACGCACACACACACACACAGGGGGGTCATTGAGGTCAACATATTTATTGATCAAAACTGCGCAGGTGGAAAATACATTGATCCAATGCACCGTTGACAAAAACCTGGTGGCAGAGTGAGGGTGGGAGAGAGTCGTACGTGTGGGAAGTCAGGGTCACCACCAACACACAAACGTTCACAAAAATAGCGGTCCAAGATATGGCACAGAGCGACCGTGGGGAACTGGGTTTCCAGGGCAGTACAGTACAGAATCACTATGGCACAGTTACTGTGGTGATGGTAGGTCAGTCCATGGCTCATATATCATTATCTATACACTGTATAGCTGCACTACCTATACTATATGTCATACTGAGACAGACAGTGAGATATTCCTATGAGTAAATGGCCATGTCCAGGAGTAATATCCAGTGATCTGGTGAGGTTCCAGTGTTCATGCAGTGTCTGTAAATACAGAGGGCTTTAGGGCAGTGTCGGTCACATGCTGCACACAGGAGATGCTGATTGGTTTGCAAGGCAGTGGGTGTTTATGGTAGAGGCTGCATCTGTGCTACATCATAGAGGTACTGGTGATTAGGGAGACAGAGGAATGTGGGGTATCAATAATCTAAACATGTTTTTATCAACAATTAATATGTCACACAAGCATCAGTACGTGGGTACTTCAAATGGGAGAGATAAAAGCCTCCTAAAAACATGTAAAAAAAAATATTGTAGTTATATTTGGGCAGTAGTTGAAGCTATAGTAGGGGTATTTGGGACATTTGCTGGGGTGTATATTTGGAACAGTTTTTGGGGCTGTATTTGGGACATATGTGGGGTCTGTATTTGGGACATATGTGGGGTCTGTATTTGGGACATATGTGGGGTCTGTATTTGGGACATATGTGGGGTCTGTATTTGGGACAGTTGTTGGGGCTGTATTTGGGACAGTTGTAGGGCTGTATTTGGGACAGTTGTTGGGGCTGTATTTGGGACAGTTGTTGGGGCTGTATTTGGGACAGTTGTTGGGGCTGTATTTGGGACAGTTGTTGGGGCTGTATTTGGGACAGTTGTTTGGGCTGTATTTGGGACAGTTGTAGCGGCTGTATTTGGGACAGTTGTTGGGGCTGAATTTGGGACAGTTATTGGCGCTGAATTTGGGACAGTTGTTGGTCCTATATTTGGGACAGTTGTTGGGGCTGAATTTGGGATAGTTGTTGGGGCTATCTATCTGGCTACAGCTGCAGTATTTTAAGCTATAACTGTCGAATGGGAGGAAGGTTCAGTGTGTCCAGTGCGCTATGGTAGAGCTCTCTCAGTGCTCTTAACAACTGCAGCCGACAAAACATTTGATTGAAGAGGTGTGGCAGTGGTTCCTGAAGAGGAAAGAAAAGATGGGAGAGATTGAAAAAGAGAGGGCAACAGATTAAATAATTATATACTGAACTCTGCCAGCTTTAATCAGATTCAATCCAAGCAGCGGTGCTGTCTGTTAGTAAATTGTGTTGTCAGGCTGGTGTGCAGGATCAGAGCATTTTAACAGACATCCTGTTACAAACATCAAGGACCACACCACATGCAAACATGTACATACAGTTAGGTACGGCTGTTATTGGACACTGACACAGCTTTTGTTATATTGGCTGTATTAAATAATAAATATGAGCTTAAAGTGCAGACTCTCAGCTTTAATTTGAAGGTAATCATATCTAGGCAAGGGAACAAAAGTAATTGGACTATTCACTCAAATGCTGTTTCATGGACGTGTGGGCTATTCCTTCGTTATTTCATCATCAATTAAGCAGAAAAAGGTCTGGAGATGATTCCAGGTGTGGTAGTAGAACATGTGGTCAAAAGCAGATTTCAGCCAAATTCAGCCAAGTTGATTGGACAGCACTTCACTTAACCAATGGACAATGACCCAAAACATACTGCGAAAGCAACCCAGGAGGCAAAGAAGTGTACTATTCAGAAATGGCCGAGTCAATAACCTTATCTGAACCTGATCGAGCATGCATTTCACTTGCTGAGGACAAAACGTAAGGCAGACAGACCAAAATGTAACAAACAACAACTGAAGACAACTGCAGTAAAGGCCTGGCAAAGCATCCCAAAGAGGAAACCCAGCATTTGGTCATTGCCTGCAAAGGATACTTGACAAAGTATTACAAATGAAAATTGTATTCATTATTGTGTCAATGTGTCTAATTTAATGTGAGCCCCTGAAATAAGGGGACTGTGTATGAAAATGGTTGCAATTCCTAACGTTTCATACATCATTTTTGTTCAACCCATTGAATTAAAGCTGAAAGTCTAAATTTCAATTGCCTCTTGGTTGTTTCATTTCAAATCCATTCTGGTGGTGTACAGAGAGAAAATTATTGAAATTGTGTCAGTGTCCAAATATTTCCAGACCTACCTGTATTTCTGTTTGTGTACAAAACTACTACAATAAGTGTCCCTACTACTAAAGTCCCCACTTGAAAGAGAAACAGACAGACAGGTAAAATAAAGGAGTGCTTACGCCAAGAACATGGACTCTGTTGTAATAGGAGCTAAAATCCTTACTGAGAGACACCAAGAACTTGCAGACCTAGGAGACAAATTGCACACACATGATAGGAGTATTCATGTATCGATATTTATTTAAAATGATGGGCATTTACCAATATATCAAATTCTATTTCAACAAACTATTATAAAAATGACCTGTTCAGTCTTTAGGTTGACTCTGGCCCCACCTCCATCACACTCCAATGTCTGTCCTGATTGGTCTAAAAATGGAATAAGGTAATTGAACAGAAGCAGCCACTCCCCCTGTGAAAGCAGAACGGACATGATTACTGTAGAGGAGTGACCTCTAGCGGGCTTGCGTAGCAATTACATCGACAGTCAGCCTGCATTCACTATATTTATGACCTGACATAGGACAAGCCAAAATATGGCCCTAGAGTGTGCTGTAGGACAGAACCTTAAACAACCATATGCCTACCTCTTCTTTAAGTGATGAGAAGTCCAACTGAGAGCTCTCTGGGACTTCTGGGTAAAGTCCTGTGTAAGATAAATGAGAAAAGCAATAGGACAATAAATACAGTACTGGTTGTATAGGGTTATAGGGCTTGGTGTGGACTCCAATAGACCAGCGATTGCAGAGTCCAAGGTCGGGTGTTTTTTGTTGAGTGTCATTTTAAGAGCGGTACTCCTGCAGTCATTGAATAAAATACAAATTATATTCAAATGACAGAGGCAGGATCATTGTGATTTGCAATAAACTTAGCATTCGAGGACAGTTAGTGGTCATGTTCAAGATACATTGAAATACAGCATGGTGAGCTGTTTCTCAAACCTGCTCCTGGGCACCCCCCTGCCCTGCATGTTTCAGATCTCTCCCTCTAAAACATGCAGGGCATATGGGCATCCAGGCGCAGGGTTGAGAAACGCTGGTGTATCTGAATTTGTCTCTGGGTTTCTAACTATTTGACCATTCACACTAGGGCTGCATGATTTGGATCGCACTTAAAAATTGAGATAATAGCCTATATAATGTGCTATTAAACTCACCACCAACATTGAAGCAGACACTTTTAATAATCATGCTGTTGTGTAGGCTGTGTGGGACAAAATCTTGCTGCCACTTGCTAGCTTAAAGTAGATGACTTCGCTAGCAGTTGAAGTGTTAACTCTAACATTGAAAAACCATCAAGTGCTGAAACAAAATGAGTCCAGGCCTTTAGGTAATCTACAAAACTACCTTCAGCAGTCACAGAAAAAAAGATTACGGATGTACAATGTGTGCTCGTTGCCTCGCGTGAAGTGCATCTCATTAATGGTTTTGGAGCTGAAAATCACGTTGGCAATTTGGATATTGCACATGTCAATATCGCCATTTCGATTATAATTCGATAACTTGTGCAACCTTACTTTCCACTCTAATGTTTCTACTGAATATCAATTGTTTTGTTGTAAGCTCAAATAAGCAGCGACTTTACCGAACTGTAATAAAATGCAAGATAATCCCACAGGTCGTTCAGAATTTGTAAGATCGGGTCTTATCAATAGTCGTTTTCTCTCAAGGTTGAGTAAAAAGAGGCCTTTTTCACATTCTCAGAAACGGTGAGGTAATGGTGAAGTTTGTCATTATACTTAGAAAATAACTATGTGACTGATCTCCCTTAAAGTCTACCGGGTTGTTTCCCCACTGGATCTACAACATAAAATGCATGCACGTGACTGTATGGCATTCTGGATAAAAGAGACTTCATGATATGTTGGAAGTCTATGCGTACAGTCATCCGTGAGTGTCTCATGCCGTACCCTTCTCCACGCCTCGTTCGTAGCTGTCAAAGAGGGTGTGCAGCCGAGCACAGTTGTACATGACAAAGACTCCGCCTCTGGGACCCTTAGTTGACACACTGCCTTCCCTCTGGACATCCAGAGTGACCTGCAAAAATGGTGGTCAGTCTGCCTGTCAGCTTGGAAAACAACCCAACCAGACCCCTTTGGTCAAGCCCCGTCAGCAGGCAATGCATCCGTCTCTAGGGGTTCTTTACTCCAAGCCTGGGGACCCCGACTGCTGCGTGTTTTCTATTTTACCGGTCAGTTATATGTATTAACCTGGTGTCTCAGGTCTAAATTAGTCAGCATTTTAAGGGCTAGAAAGAACACCAGCAGTACTCTGGGTCTAAAAGGCCTGGAGTTGAGATCCACTGCTCTAGTCAACTCAAGTAGCCAACTCAGTGTTCAGTTAAACAATTGAAAAACTATCTGGAAAGATGTCTTAATGATCTGAAAAGGAGAAGCTATTTATGTCATACATGTTTTTTTTGTTAAGGCCCCGATATACACACACACACACCACGGTTACCTGTGCTGGTATGCAACATTCTCTACATGCATACATGTTGGACACACAAACACACAACTCACCGGGCTAGTATGTACTGTTGACAGCAACTCAAACCTCACTGTAGCTGAGGTCATGGCCTTGATGATGTCATCCCAAGTCTGGCCTAGAACAGAATTTCAGGTTGTAACATCCGTTTTAAGTCAAAGGAGAGTAATTATGTAGGACAACTTGCCAGGCTGCATAAAGTCCTTGTTCTGTCCAAACAATGCACCATGACAATGGACATTAGATTCCTCTAAGCAAACAAGTCCTGATCTGAGCACCACCAAGATGGCTTTTATGTTTTTAGAACTCATAAACCATCTAACCATTGAGAGTGGTCTCAGAAACCAAAGAGCTGGCCCAAAACCAGAATGCAGATGAAGCCACATAAAATTGTTCTTGTACTTGGTTTGAGATGATCGAAACCCTGATGACAGTTTTGTACAATACACCACATTTGGATGTCCCCTAAACATCCAATGAAAGGAGTCTCTGACTGAAAACACAGCTATTGATAGGACAAAAGAAGGTTTCATTTTAAATTGTCAGGCAATATCACAGGAGCCCCTAATCGTGCACATTGAATAGCAGGCTATGAAGAGCACGTCAGACAAACGGAGCACCCTCACCTTCTACTTGTTCTCCGTACTTCATCTCTGAGGCCTCCTTCATCTGTACTCTTCTTAGTCTGTAAAACAGGTGAAACAAAGACATTTATATTCCGGTCAAATAGCACAAGGTCTTATCTGCATGATTTACAGTACTGAGTGCATACATTACTGTACCCGGTAATACCGGAAAACCTAATCGCACACGCCCGCATGCACGCACGTACACACACACACACCTGAACAGAGTTGGTGAATCAATTCACAGACTTGAACTTAAGTCACACTTAAGTTACCAATAACTAGACTTGTGCCTTGCGATCTGTTCAGAAGACTTGAGACTTGACTTTGACTTGTAGTGATTGGACTTGTTCCTTGGAAGATAAATATAGAATAGCTAAAACTAAGGAAAAAACCTGCCTTCCTGCTTTGTTCTGGTCTGGTAGCTCAAGCGATTAAAGTTGAACGTCACCTAGGTAACGTTCGCGACATTGCATATGTTCTATTCGTAATAGCATTTACATTCAGTGAGATGCCTAATGATAGCTTGCTGTGAATAATTGGGCCACTTTTAATCTTTGCCAGCTACAGTGGGGGAGAAAAAGTATTTGATACACTGCTGATTTTGCAGGTTTTCCTACTTACAAAGCATGTAGACGTCTGTAATTTTTACCATAGGTACACTTCAACTGTGAGATCTAAACTATCTAAAGATCTAAAACAAAAATCCAGAAAATCACATTGTATTTTAAATAATTAATTTGCCTTTTATTGAACGACATATGTATTTGATCACCTACCAACCAGTAAGAATTCCGGCTCTCACAGACCTGTTAGTTTTTCTTTAAGAAGCCCTGCTGTTCTCCACTCATTACCTGTATTAAATGCAACTGTTTGAACTTGTTTCCTGTATAAAAGACACCTGTCCACACACTCAATCAAACAGACTCCAACCTCTCCACAATGGCCAAGACCAGAGAGCTGTGTAAGGACATCAGGGATAAAATTGTAGACCTACACAAGGCTGGGATGGGCTACAGGACAATAGGCAAGCAGCTTGGTTAGAAGGCAACAAATGTTGGCACAGTTATTAGAAAATGGAAGAAGTTCAAGAGGACAGTCAATCTCCCTCGGTCTGGGTCTCCATGCAAGATCTCACCTTGTGCGGCATTAATGATCATGAGGAAGGTGATGGATCAGACCAGAACTACACAGCAGGACCTGGTCAATGACATGAAGAGAGCTGGGACCACAGTCTCAAAGAAAACCATTAGTAACACACTACACCGTCATGGATTAAAATCCTGCAGCGCATGCAAGGTCCCCCGGCTCAAGCCAGTGCATGTCAAGGCCCGTCTGAGGTTTTCCAATGACCATCTGGATGATCCAGAGGAGGAATGGGAGGTCATATGGTCTGATGAGACAAAAATAGAGCTTTTTGGTCTAACTCGCCGTATTTGGAGGAAGAAGGATTAGTACAAGCGCAAGAACATCATCCCAACCGTGAAGCATGGAGTTGGAAACATCATTCTTTGGGGATGTTTTTCTGCAAAGGGGACAGGACGTATTGAGGGGAGGATGGATGGGGCCATGTATCACAAGATCTTGGCCAACACCCTTCCCTCAGTAAGAGCATTGAAGATGGGTCATGGGTGAGACTTCCAGCATAACAACGACCCGAAACACACAGCCAGGTCAACCAAGGAGTGGCTCCGTAAGAAGCATCTCAAGGTCCTGGAGTGGCCTAGCCAGTCTCCAGACCTGAACCCAATAGAAAATGTTTGGAGGGAGCTGAAAGTCCGTATAGCCCAGCAACAGCCCCGAAACCTGAAGCATCTGGAGAAGGTCTGTATGGAGGAGTGGGCCAAAATCCCTGCTGCAGTGTGTGCAAACCTGGTCAAGAATGACAAAAAACATATGATCTCTGTAACTGCAAACAAAGGTTTCTGTACCAAATATTAAGTTCTGCTTTTCTGATGTATCAAATACTTATGTCATGCTATAAAATGCAAATTAATTATTTAAAAATCATACAATGTGATTTTCTGGATTTCTGTTTTAGATTCTGTCTCTCACAGTTGAAGTGTACCTATGGTACATACATGCTCTGTAAGTAGGAAAACCTGCTAAATCAGCAGTGTATCAAATACTTTTTCTCCTACTGTACTTAGTTACAGTAGCTAATAACAAGCCAAAACATAACCATACAAAACACAAAGAGCTGTTAGCTAATGGCTAGCCTATGTTAAATAGTCAGACAATTTGGCTAATGGCAGATTGAATAGTAGATAGAATAGGCCCCAGCCTCAACAATATTCAACTTTCAATTTAACATTGAATGCATGTTTACTATAATAAATTCAGTATTAGTGTACTACATTATCAACTGCTGATTTAAAATAGACCATAAAATAATAGTAATCCCCAAAAGGTGCACCTTAATTTGAAAGGACTTGCTTTGGACTAAAAAACTATAACTATACCCCATAGTGCTTAAAGGACTTGAGAATTGACTTGGACTTGTCTAAAGTAACTTACAGACATGTCTGTACCTGAATAGACCACATTCGAGATTGGAACACAGAATTAGTCCTGGGGACTCACACTTAAGCATGCGTAAAATCTGTGTATAAACCGAGCGTGCATTCATATGTAATCAGTGTGTGAATAAGCCAAATGAATATTTATGGAATGCATAGCACCTACAATATACTTTGTGATGTTATGGGGGGTTGGCACCTCTTAGTGGTGTCCTCTGAAATGTGGAGGAATAAAAAGGGCTGCAAAACTAATGGTTTTGAAAAGTCCATTCTTTCCTTTCAATTCAACGAAACAAGGTTAACTCAAAGAATGACAAGTTGTCAGCTTACTTCAATCCTCAATTTCTCAGTTACACAAAATCCAGTATGGTGTTTCCTTCCTAACCGAAACACATTGTCTGAAAATGCCCTCATTAGTGTATTTATATCAGATGTACCCGTTCACAGCGTTCTGGTCTGCCTGTCTGGATCTAGGCCTTCTAGTCCTTGTCCTGGAACAATCTTGACTGGTAGTACCTCAGCCAGTCACTTGTTTTCTTAGATTTTGGGTTTCATCAAAGTATTTCAAGCTTTAACATTGTATGTTTCACATAAGCTTAAAGGAATGATTCTGGAAAAATATGGATGTTTAGGATGTTCTGAAATACTAAAAGCCATGGTCATGCACAAGCACCTAGTCTGACAAAAAGTATCCTACCAGTTGCATAAAAAGAACATTTAATAAATCCCACAAATTCTTAATTCTGCTCGTTAAGTACAAATGTATTTTTTTTCCTATGCAATATTAATGAATGAGGCCTTGAATTCCACATTCCATATCTGAGCACTGCACTACATCTCTGAACACTGGATTAGAGATCGAGAAATACTGCATTAGAGCAAACAGAAGAGCACAGTGTGTTGGAATGAGAGGCAAAAGAGAACAGGGTGCAGCTCTTACTGAAGGTACTGGGCCGCACTGAGGTGAGTAGCAGGAGTCTTCACTGGTCCACAAACTAAATGCCTCTGACAAAGAGAAAGAGGGAAAATAGGTCATTCATTTGGTTGCAGCCAGGATGATTTGAGAGTCTGTGTACAGAGTAACAGAGTAACATGGAGCATTACTGTCAACACCATCAGGTTTTGTTGGAGTTATGGGCTGATCCTAAAGAGTGAGCTCTTGGTACTTACAGTGGATATAAAAAGTCTACAAACCAAAATGACAGGTTTTTGTGATGTAAAAAAACTTGACAAAGATTAATCATGTCAGAACTTTTTCAATTTTTTATGTGACCTATAATGTGAACAATTCAATTGAAAAACAAACTGAAATCTTTGAGGGGAAAACATTTACCTGGTTGCTAAGTGTGCCTCCCTTAAACTAATACTTTGTTGAAGCACCTTTTGATTTTATTATAGCACTCAGTCTTTTTGGGAAGGAATATATTAGCATGGCACACCTTGACGTGGCAATATTTGCCCACTCATCTTTGCAAAAGTGTTCCAAATCTGTCAGATTGCGAGGACATCTCCTGTACACAGCCCTCTTCAGATCACCCCACAGATGTTCAATTGGATTCAGGTCTGGGCTCTGGCTGAGCCATTCCAAAATGTTAATCTTATTCTGGTGAAGCCATGCTTTTGTGGATTTGGATATGTGCTTTGGGTTGTTGTCGTGCTGAAAGGTGAACTTCATCAAAGGTGAACTTTCCCTTCAACTTCAGCTTTCTAACATTTCTAACGGACGCCTGAAGGTTTTGTGTCAAAATTGCCTGATATTTGGAACTGCTAATAATTCCCTCCACCCTGACTAAGGCCCCGGTTCCAGCTGAAGAAAAACTTCCCCAAAGAATTATGCTGCCACCACCATGCTTCACTGTGGGTATGGTGATCTTTGGGTGATGTGCAGTGTTGTTTTTCACCAAACATACCTTTTGAAATTATGGCCAAAAAGTTCAACTTTGGTTTCATCAGACCATGACACATTTTCCCACGTGCTTTATGGAGACCTGATGTTTGTTTTTGCAAACTTCAGCCGGGCTTGGATGTTTTTCTTTGTAAGAAATTGCTTCCGTCTTACCACCCGACCTCATAGCCAATTCATATGAAGAATACGGGAGGTTGTTGTCACATGTAGCACACAGCCATTACTTGCCAGAAATGCCTGTAGCTCCTTTAATGTTGCTTTAGGGTTCTTCGAAGTCTCCCTGACCAGTTTTCTTCACGCCTTTTCATACATTTTTGAGGGACATCCAGTTCTTGGTAATGTCTCTGCTGCGCCATATTTTCTACACTTGATGATGACTGTCTTCACTGTGTTCCATGGTATATCTCCTTCTTTTACATCACAAAAACCTGGCATTTTTACAGGGGTGTGTAGACTTTTTATATCTAGTGTATATCGGTGAACCTCGATTGGTCAGTATGAAGTACAGATCAGCATTTTGTGGAAGCCATGACCTCGCTGTTTCAGACAAACCTGCACCACTGTTGCTCCACTGGCTCTCCAGAGCATTGCTACCTGCTGCTGACGGAACTCGTCTTGACAGGATGTGACATGTACCGCGGTTGCCGCGGAGGCCTAGGTCAATTGAAAATGAGATCACAAACATGACGTTGTAGTGTCGCACAGTCATTGCTCTAGTAGAACTCTAGTAGTACACAGCTGTTGTCTGATGATGAAAATTCAGGGAAAGAAATGTGACTCACTGTACAGCCAGCAGTGGCACTGTCCAACTGGGCCAGATGAGACACACTGTCCCTCAGCACTAAGGAAAATCAACAGGACTATGGGTTACAGACTGTTTGTTTACTCTGTTCATATATGCAGGATTTAATCGACCTAAGCAACATGAAATCTAAAGATGTCCTGTTATTTGCCTTGCTTCCCATGGGAGAACAGTATTGTATTTATCAATTTGACCCTAACATTTTCCACTGTATGTGTTACCGATAAACATGTTTCCAACGAATCCCAAGGTCAAAGGTAATTTCTCTCACCTGTACAGGTGCCCAGGCTGGGGTCATACCCTGACAGCTGCTCCTCCTGAAACACCCTCTTCAAGTTCACCCTGAGCAGCACCTCTTCCTTCTCTCCCTCCATCTTCTTCCCTTCACCCTCTCTCCTCCTTCCCTCGTTCTCCTCTCGCTCTCTGTACCGGGAATTCTGTAAGGCATCCAAAATCTTCTCTTCCCTTTCATCATTGGTCCAACTTACTGGGACTGTTGGCCAATCAACACCAAGCATTCGGAGGAAGGGGATTATGTCACTTTCTTCGGGCAGCACAGGGCAGCAGGACACAGTAAACCTGAGAAGTACAGGAATATTTCCAACACTGACATATCAAAATGCTGGCATATGACAACACTGATGAACAGTCCCTCTGGAAAGTATTTATACCCCTTCACTTTTACCACATTATGTAGTATTATGGGATTAAATTATAATTGATTAAATATATGTATATAGATGCCTTCTATGTTCTTTGATCATCATTGGGATGTCTTTAGAACTTGATTAGCATCCACATGTGGCATATTTAATTCATTTAGAAAGCACACATCTGTCTACATAAAGTCACACATCATACAGTGCATATCGTGGAAAAAAACAAGCTATGAAGTCCAAGGATCTTGTGGATGACCTCCAAAATATAATTGTGTCGAGGAATAGGTCTGGAAAAAAATTATTTAAAAAATTGCTAAAACATGGCAAATTTCCAGAAGGACAGTGGGCTCCATAATTGGGAAATAGGGAAAAGACGTTTGTAAATAGAAAGACTGTTCCTTGAGCTGGCCACAAGAAGGGCCATGGCCCTCTGCAGAGATTGGGGAACCTGACAGAAGTACAAACTCAGTAGCACACCAATAATCATAAACTGTGTGAAGGTCTCTGACCTGATTATCTTATGAGACCAAATTTGAGTTATTAAGCCTAAATGCAAAGCGCTACTTCTGGTGAAAACAAGCGAGCTCTCATCACCTTATGGTGAAGCATGGTGGTGAAAGTATAATGCTATGGTGATGCTTCTCTGTGAAGATTATTCTTTCAGCTTTTTTCAACAACTCAAAGCAGACAGACAAGACAACCTGGAGTGGCTTCGCGGCAGATCTCTGAATGTTCTAGATTGCCCTAGTCAAAGCCTGGACTTCAACCCCATTGAACATCTGTGGAAAGACCTGAAGATCATAGCTCACCAACACTCTCCCTCCAATCAGACATAGCTTGAGAGGATCTAAAAGGAAAATGGGAGAAACTGCCCAAATTCAGGTGGGCAGTTTCAATTTCTTGTTGCTTGCTCTTTGTGGTATTTGGCTGGGTATAGGTTGTAATAACTGCTGATGTAAAAAGGGATTCCAAATCAATTTGATTGATTAAACTGAATGAGTGGCAAGAAGGGATGAAAGAGTCATAACCTACAGAACACAAATCAAGAACTTTCCAACTCTAGGGACACAGAACAAAAAAAATCACTATATGATACTGTCACCCAAGTATGACTGACTGAGCCTTGTGGCTTTTGGAAAAATATGGTAATAATGCAACTCCCTACCACCTTTTAAAAAACTAAACAGGGAACTACTAAAAAAACATACACAACAAAGTTGGTATAGACAATGTACAACACAGTAACATACACCACGACATCACTCACCCCTGTCGTCTCAGTAGGGCCCCTATATGATCAGTCAGCAGCACAGTCCGGAGCTGTCCAAGTGTGAGTGTGTCAGGGGAGGGCAAATTGGGTTTGGGGTGCAGAGCGGGGCAGTTGAGCACCACACACCCTTGTCTCTGGCTAGGAGGTTTCAAATACAACGAGGCTCCACTCAGAACCTTCTGAAATGTAGCAGTCCGGTCAACCCGCACTCTCAGCCCATCTGCCATGACCTCCCCTTCGGCCACAGGGAGGACACCAGTCCCTCTTAAGGACAGCACTCTGCCCATCACTGCTGGGGGAACCTATACACAAACACTTTACACTTAGGCTACATGCATACAGTCCATAGAAAGCAGACGTTTCTTACTCAGTGCAAAGACTGCACCATCACAGTCAAAGTCAATACTGCAGTAGTAGCCTTCTGCCTGCAGTGGTAGTACAGGGCTAATTTGACAGATGCAATGCAACTCTCGCGAGAAACCACGTAAAACACAGTGGCACATTTCGCTGTGAGTGACCCACATTGCATTTGCCAGCCAGGGGTTAATAATTCTTGCCGCAGGGTTTAAATGTGATGTCTATGATGACAATGCCTACGGTCTCAAATATGAACATTTGTTAATTCAATTTCTTTCTTAATCATCAAGTTGATGTTGATGATAGGTCGGGTTAACACATCTCTTGAGATCAACATAAAAAGAAAGCGTTTGATGTCAACTGTACAGTACTATAGACGGTGTGTTAACCCATGCGTTATAATCAGTGCACCCAACTGTAAATAATTTAAAAGACAAACAAGAATGGGTTAAAAGGTAATTACAGTATATGAAACTAGTAAGTTAGTTATAGCTATCTAGCACACCGACCTGTCCGTCTGCATAAAGCGTAGTCAGAACCGTGGTGGGCGACAAGAAGTCTCTGTTTCTGAGATTCTTAGCACTGCTTTCTTTGAACCAAAGCTTCTCCGGCTCACTTGAGATTCTTTCAGCGCTACCTAAACCGTCAGCACCGGAAACATTTGAAGGTTCTCCCCGTAGAGCAAAGCCCAGAGCTTGGACGGTAAGGGTGATCCGAAACGGCGTTTCCTCAATGTTCTCCATCATTTCTAATTCACAGCCTGACCATCACTTCACAGTAAAAGGTAACGTAGTAATTTGTGCTTATGACAACAAGCTTTTCAAACATACAAACGTGTTCATCTAATCCATTTGATCGATCTTGTATTGGCTGTAAATGACTGCACAATAACCACAATGCGGAACGGTAGATTGTGAATTGTGTTTCCCTAAGTCCGGTTTCCTTGTGAAGCAGGTCAAAAGCTGAAGCGCGAGTTTAGGGCGCCATCTTGTGTGTGGCAGATGCTGATAACATTAATTCAATCTTGAAATCAACTTTAAGTTCAATGTTTTTTAATACTATATAATGCATATTTAAATTTAAAAAAAATAATAATGGCATGTTGTATTTCAGAGTTCGGAACTCTTTCCCACCCTAAATGTCATACAAAGCATTTTGTTATAGAAAGGTTAGTGTTCATTTTATTATATCAAAAAATTATATATTCTTGGATCCAGCCTAACAACACATGGCTGGTCCAGGCTCATTGGAAACATTAGGACTGATTTGACAGCCTACAGATAAAATGTCAGTTAGGTGGAAGGAGGGGTTGAACATTTTCAGAGCATGCACAAAATAACTGTATTGTAAATACTATCTGTAATGTGAACTACATATCACAACCATATCCATAGTAACCAAATGCTATCAGTGTTCCCAGAATATAAGAACATGTAGTGAAACACAGTTAGAATGAGAAACATTTGACAACACTACAATAATCCTCTCTGCAGATACATAATTACACTCTATATCATTTCACATCTCTACTATAATAAATGCTACCTGCTCTGGTCATAGTTATAAGCTGGTGTGATTCTTTGCTGACACGAAATTCCCGGTGGCTTATTATGTTTGGCAATCCGGGAGAAAACGTGTCATTGAAGAACATCACCTGTTTGATAGCAAATTGTCAACCTGAACCACATCATACTTACTGAATCAAGTACTCAACGAAGTATTTCTCTCTCTGGAAACGGTCCGACTGTTGGATGTTGCGAAACGGGATGGAGACGGAGCCCACATCCAGCTGCTGTTCAAAGACACAGCTGCATTATGGGTTCCGTTACCACCCTACCCGCCTACATCATAAGCCCATTCATCAACATCATTTAAACTCCTGGATTCAATTTCTATAATGAATTTAGGTTCCCTTCTTGGGTTGGCAAAGATATGTCTGTTCTCTTCAATTGGTATTTTGAAGTCTTGAAAAACCTGTTTCCTATCTGCAGAAACAGACATATGAACTGAGAAAGTGAGTAGGAAGGCACAGTGCGTTCAAGAAGCCAACGTGGAGTGTTCTAAAAGGGTTTTGGGAGAGGTAAAGGGAATACAGAGGATCATGAGATGAATGTTGAGCTGAGTTTCTTAATATGTTTTACTTCAAATCTTGCATTGGCTCTGCTGTCTTCAAAGCTACTGGGAGAAATCCAGACAACAGACTGTGTGAGAGACAGAGAACAGAAAGCAAATTCATGAATCATTAGAGGCGCACAGACACACTTTCACTTATTAATTAGAATCACCTACTCTTCATGTTTAAGGGGGAGGGGTATCTTTGACCAGAAGACACAAACAAACAAAAAGAAACCAATAAAGGAACACTTTGGGGAAACATCAAAACAAAAGAACCCAAGAATCAGTGTTTTGAAGTAGGCTAAACAAAATCTACATACAAACAGACAATACAAAGAATTTAATCAAAGTCAAAGGCAATGTAAAGCCCAAGAAATACAAGAATTTCTATTTCTGAAAATGAAGTTACCATATTATGCTGAGCTGAGTTGATTGTCAGCGTTCTCCTTGTCCTGTCCTGTCCCCCTCCTGCGTATCCAGTGTGTGTAGGTACTGCTCTATTTATGTGTATTCACTTCCTCCTAAATACACAAAAAATTTCACTTTCACTTCTGCAGAGCAACTGACCCAAACTCCTCCTTCATTCCATCCCCTCTCCCTCCCTTTCCTTGTTACAACATTTATTATGATTGCTTTAGTACTGTACCTGTTGTTTGCAACTGATCTATGGACATGATTAACACTAGAACTTAAAAGTAAAATATTTTGAATTATTTTAACTACAGGTATGAAAGTTTGAAAACATCTCTGAAGAAAAAGGTGTCAATGTTTGTAACATTACCAATACCACGTCTAATTAACCCATCAATAAAAAAGGTATCCTTGATGTCACTGGAAATCAACTGTCATTACACCCATATTCAAGCCTGGCATTGAATTGTCAGTAATTAAATATCCATTTATTTTGCCAATCATTTCAAAGGATGTAGAGGGTAATTACTGAGTAATGAACTGTCTACTTGAATACTAATAATTTCTCATGAATACATATAATGCATCATTGCTGCAGAGCCAATCATACACTAATAGTATTTTATTTTACACCCAATTCAGTTTGACTTCACAGCTAATCATTCTGAGTCAAGTGCTTTCAAGGTGAAATTACCTTCTAAATGACCTGTCATCCCAGCCAGCACCTTTGTTTCCTTCCTCACATTGGTTGTAGAAACCAAATTATACATTTTCTTACTTGTAAAACTGTAAAAACGTTCAGTAAATATTGTGTCAGTACAAAAAAATGTTTTAAGTTGCAAGGAGATTCTCAAAAATGTTTTACTCCGGTTGATTTGTTTTCCTGGGAGGTTTAATAAATGTCCAAAGAATGGAAATTATAGGTTATTTGGAGATTGTTGACTAACTTACTTAAAATGTATGAATATTATTATGGGTTAAACCTAAAAATATATTGGAAACAGGGAAATGTATTTCTTTAGGCATTAATAATGCAAATAAATATATATTTATTGTGACAAATCAGTGGAGTTTGAACCAGCAATCATTAGTATAGCACATACTTTTGTCCAGGTTTTTGTTTTACTCACATAGTTATTACTGTCTATATAAACGAATATTTATATTTTTTCAAAGAGTACTAGGTCTATATAAACAAATATTTATATTTTTTCAAAGAGTGCTAGCATTTACCCTTCCTAGAACATTGTGGGAAGGTCGTATGCAAAATCAAGATCGGACAAGCTCTAAGAAACATACAGTATATGTCTCAGACATGTGCTGGCTTTGTCAGGTGTTATGGATAAAGAAACATTACACTTTAAATATTTACCAAATCTTTCAACAATGAAATTGTATTTTTATAGGAACATAATGTTAATTTGATCAGGTTGGAGACTGCAGATCCTCTTAATCTGTTCTATCTTTAAGTTGTGGAGATTTACAGTATCTTTAAGTTGAGTGACTATTTGTTACAGTAGTCATTACTGATTTTTAGGTTTGACAGGTGTGTAGAGCAGGTGTAAGTCCACTGGGGCGTAGAGTAGTACCTGGAAAGTCCGGTGGATTTGGAGTTGTATCTGATCCCCACCCCAGAGACCTCACCATCCTCTTCTCCAAAAAGATCAGGGTTTTCCATAATTAATGTGTAGTAAAACTGGTATTGTGAATAACAATGAAATACAACACAGCAGAGCGTTTCATCACTGGTTTTAATGTTAATGCTGGTCTTAATGAAAAGCTTTTAAAATAAATGGAAACAATGGACAAATCTCAGAACTTCACCTTACGTACTAATAGGGGCAACTCTTGGAAACTAAGCACATTTTAAAGTATGATTACGAAAGTAGGACTAGGCAAACGTAATCGGTTCGTAGTTCACAATTATAAAAAAATATAAAAATTTATCTTAAACATTTAATTGAATGGACAATCACACTGCTTATCATTTCTATAGTATTTCTGAAAAGCTTTAACTGACAGTAGTAATCAGAAGATGACAAAGTGGAGACAGAAACAATGAGTGGAGACTGGTATTAGTCCTCAGTGAGGGTCTGCATGTTTTTTATTCTGTTGGTTCCTAGGGTAGGGGTAATTCAAATAATCAATCTGGGAAATGGTTCAGTCAGACACAAAGGACACTGTGAAAAAATTTATTTGATTTCGAAACATTATTTCAATGCTCAAATACAACATGCACATAGTATTTAAACCCGGGTGTTTTCCTATATCACAAATGACCATTCAAATGACAAATGCAATCTTGTGGAAACATTTTTTGTAATTTAACTTATGTCAGTGCATGGGGACATTTCAGTAGGAAATGGAAGGCATCTGATAACAACAAAACACTCCAGCACAGTACTGACAAACCAACAGACAGGCAAACAAAGAGACATACAATCAGGCTCTGCTCTCCCTTAGCTTGGGTTGGGAACAACAGATAGGGAAGACTGATGGTTCTAGGTATTATTGATGTGTGTTGGCAAGTCGTTGTGAGTGCCAGAATACGTATTTGCATTGAGGAACACAAGTTGGTAGCCCAATACAGCTGAACTCTTCTTTAAAACAGGCGCTTCTCATAACTAAGAGAGAGAGAGAAACAGATGAATGAATCACAAAAATCACATCAACTTGTTGCGTCAAACCAAGAATCTGTCAGCTACTATAAGCAAGCTGCACCGATGGTCAAGTGAGGTTAGTTTAGAAAGGGGAACCATTTTCATTCTAGGGGCTTGCAAGTGGAACTGAGATGTTCAGAAAATCCCCCTGCCAAGCATATCATATATTGTAACATTGGGCTTGTTGATAGCCCTGCCCAATAGTGGACCACTGTTGGCTAGTCTAAGTCCCACCATTAGTACCTGTGCAGGCCATGGACTCCTCCCTCCATCTGGGCTGATGTAGTCCTCTTCTCAAATTTCAGATCCCCTGAATACATCATGGCCCTGCGGGGGGAAGACAATCACTGTTACACAGCACCCAAGCTCAAATGCACCGCCTTCGTCGACATCGTGCTATTAGAGTAGGCTCACACTGACAAGACATTCTGGCATGTGCACGCATTTACCTGAGCTGGGTGAGACTCTTTGCTCCAATGTCTTGACAAGAGTGCTGGATTCCAGCAAGAAGGTAGGGAATAAACTTATGGATGGAACCCTTGTCTTGGACTGCACCTGACACACCCTGAGCCACCTTGATTTTGTCACACTCACTGGGGAGAGACAAAGGGAGTGAGCGAGAGAGTCCATGATCTGTTGATCGTTTGACTGCCGACTGCAGTCCGTGAACCCGAGGAAGAAGTCGCTACTCTCCAAGCTAATTAGGATGCGAAAACATTACCGACAAACTTCTCATTCGTTAATTTTATCATTAATTATTTTCCGACAGGGAGCCAGAAAACTAGTGTTTTCCAACAGGGAAAACAAGCCTCCCTGTTTTTGTGTTTAGGATTCTGGGATATAGCTGTCCCAATTATGTTTTACTATTACTATGTACCTGTAGTATCTGGTCTGGGAGCCCAGGTTCTTATCCATGGCGTCTACTGAACCCATGCCTCTGTACTTCTTCAGCCTGATGCCGTCAGAAAAGAAGTACTCCCCTGGAGCCTCGCTGGTGGCCGCCAGGAGAGAGCCCATCATCACTGGAAAGACAGGTGTTGACAGCTCATGAATGTTGTGCTTCCAGTGGAGTGTAGGTGTGTTGGTGCATTCGAATATGAGTGTCCAATTAGTAGGCTTCGCTAAAATAGTGGCTAATGAGATGTGGGGGGAGGGGTTTATCTGAGTCTGACACACCTGTTGATGCACCCAGCGCCAGGGCTTTGGAGATGTGCCCGACGTTTTGGATACCCCCGTCGGCGATGACTGGCACACCGAACCGTCGGGCATACTCTGACACCTTGTAGACGGCGGTGGCCTGGGGCCGCCCGCATGCCAACACTGAGGGGACAGGGGAGGGACGATGGGGGAGAGAAGACATATCTCATGAAATCAAGACAGCACATCATAAAGCACCGGTAGCCTACTTTGTGTGACCAAGCTCAGTGTGAACAGTCGATGTACAGGTTAGCCTGTATCAGTCTGATTCTGGTTGCAGATCGCCATAAAAGGCACAATGCACTCGACTGATTCAGTGAGTAATGAGTGAAGAGCTTACGTTAAGGGAAGGCTTAGGTTTAGACTGGGGCCCAACCCATGTCAAAATATTCCTGTTGCAAATGTAAGCTCTGCCCTCAACTTAGAGGCAACCAATCACAAGCTCGGTCTTATAGGCAGCTAACATCCAGAAGATTATTCATGACAAACAAGTACACCTGCAGGCACGATGGGGAATATCCATTGAATCATGTATGGCCAGACAAACAGATACGGCACTACAGTTACATTGTGTTTATTTGGCTGACTCAAGGTGTACAGTTAATGTATACACAGGCATCCACGCAGAGCATTCACACAGTACAGTCTACCCTGCATGCACTGGGTGTTGGAATATCCTGGTTTATGAAAATAATTCATCAACAATAATATTTGACCGTTCTTATACAGTATTTCCTTCATTTTCTGTAGACAATGGGAATTTGGATTACTTAAGTAGATAAAATCACAATCATTATGAATTTATTAAATGAAATTGTTAAACTAATTGCCCAAACTTGGCAAGATGATGGGATATGAAAGACCTTGTGGCATTTAGTACGATAGGAATAATTCTTTCTAAACAGGAAAACTATTTTAGTAGTTGACACTATTTTACATTCATATAAGGTGTTTTTTTGCAAAAAGAACATTCAGAATTATTTTCTTAAGAAAGTGTTTGAGTGAATGCGGTTTGTTTTCTATTCAGGAAGCAGTTGGGTTTTGTAGAATTTTCCCCTAAACACAAACTTTGAATATTTGACGTGGAGCCTGACAGTTTCAATAAATCATGTAGGCAACTTGTACCAAGTCTTACAAAGAAAATCCATTAATTAAATTATCAGAAGCCAATATTAAAGAATGAAGAAAGCAAAATTTTAGCTTCGTTGATGATTACTTGGGACTGGAATTCAATATACAAAACAATGACCACAAAAACTGCAACATAAACATATTCAATTTCAGAGCAGCATTACCTAAAAGCTTTTGAAGACATGCATGTTTTACCCATCTCAAAGGAAAAACATTAGAATCAAACACATTTTGACTTACAGGAGGCAGATGAGGGTTTATGTTGAGAACATTTCTGTTACATGTGAATGGGGTATTAGACAACAAGTCTACTGCCAAGTTAATTTGGTACACCATCCATTTTAAGATAACCGGGAGTCAGATGACAGGGGCTTGCTCTATACAGCAGGAAGACAGGCATCGAGGAATTTGGTTACTGTTTGACTGAACGTTACAATAAGTGACCTAAGGGACAAACGCAGTATGACCATCGGTGTCTTGGTATGTACCAGTGCAGGGCAGGCTTTAGGCATAAGCCTTAGGGCCCTAAGTGCTCGCTTAGGGCCCCTGACTACAAGAGACTGCACCAAATAGAATTTTGCTTTGGGCCTCCAAACAGCCAGAGTCGGTCTTGCACATGTCTAGGTTTTACCAAGAATGGTAATACAGAACATTCAGTCAGCGACAGTCCTGTGGGCCCAAAGCACTTGTTGATGAGAGGTTGATTTAGAATGGCAAGAATTGTGTAAGCTGCGACATCTCAGAAGGCACAAGTTGTCCTTTGTTATAGATGAGCTACTGGAGCAGACGCCCTCACTGAGTTCCACTCCTTTTAACTAAAAACAAGAAGAGGTGGCTCCAGTGGGCGTTGCTACCAACACTGGACTACGGGTTGGAAAAACCCTGCCTTAGTTCCTGTTGTTATGGTATGACACCCTCCTGTCTGGTGTCGATGGTAAAGGATGGTGGGGGTGGGTGTAATGGAGTGGGGAATGTTTTCCAGGCACACGCTAGGCCTCCTTGCACATCTTCGTGGCTACAGTTGACCCTTCAACTGGACGCTGTAGCATTTCACAAAGTACCCCCTGGTTACAGAAACCTTACAGCACCTCAGTTTAAGTGACCTCAAACCAATATAGATCTTCGGGATGAGATAGAACAAAATGTTAAAGCACAAATAAGCATCCAATCAGCAGCAACTTTGAATGGGTAGGTTGTTCTTATGGTTCATTGAGTAACAAGTATAAATAGTTCTTCACAATATCCTCTGACATTGTTCCTAGAAGAACTTAAAGAGGGGTTCCCACACAGTTTCAAGGGAAAGAATTTCCCAAGAAACCTTTCTTTGTGTACAAACAAGTTGAAGCACGCTCAGGTTTAGCTTGTCTCAGTTGAAAAGTCAAGGGCATAACTGACTGACATATTTTCTATTTAGGATTTAGTCATTTAACAGGCACTCTGTTAGACCGTCCATCGCATGCCTGTGCAATGTATTTAAGGGCACACCTCAAGTGCACTCCTAAAACACACTTCATCATATGCAAAGAAACATACTCCATGTCATATGAGCGACAAGGTCACGCATTTGATGCGATAGGTGTGACGTCACACAGCGACTGAAAGATTAGTGAAGGACAAAAGGACAAGCATCCAAAACCCCAATGCCAGCTTCACTACTACTACTACTACTGATGCAGAGCTGTTAACCAACCAATACAGACAGGCTGTGAGGGGGGGGGTAGAGTGGCCAATGGACAGAGCCTTGCGCAGGCCAGGGGGGATGTGGGCGGGGGAGGGACTTACTGCAGTATCCTGTAACCGTAGCTGGGGTTTTGGGGCTGTGGAGCTTAATACCAGGTGGAACACTAAGAGCCACTAGAGAGAAATATAGTAGAGGTGTGAAAACCCTCACAGCACAGGTCCACACCATGGTACATGAGGGGATGAGAAACACAGAGACAAAGACAAAAACAAGGAAGAGAGATGGAAAACAGGGAGAACCCCCCCACAAATAAAATGAACAATAACCATGAACGATGAAGAGAATAGAATGACCGACAGAAGGGAGGATGTGAAAGAGACAGAAACAAAAGGGCAAGAATGACAAACAATACTTGAAATTGAGTGGGATTCTAAGACTTAACCTCAAGATGGTATTTGCTATAGTTGGTTTTCAAAGCTTTGGTCTGAAGTGGTTAAACTGGGATTGGATGCTTACTGCTTTTAGCCTGCACTCTTATTGGGTTAAATTAGAATTTAGCCTGGCAGCACTATTTGATTCCGCAAAACCACATTTCCACAGCCGGTAAAGCCAGAGTGGGACCGAATCTAGAAGCAACCCTGTCAGAGATGACACTGACCTTCCTGCGTGATGCAGATGGAGCCACTGCCCATGCCCACACGCAGACCATCCGCCCCGGCATCAATTAGGTTCTTGGCCTGGGCTGCAGTTACCACTGAGGCAAGCAGAGGGAGACAGAAACTGTCAACATCACAGGGGGACATGGTGCAATCATTAAATGAGGGCAGCTATGAGAATGCAGCATTTTGTGTGTGTGAGTGCACGTGTGTGAGTGCACGTGTGTGAGTGCACGTGTGTGAGTGCACGTGTGTGAGTGCACGTGTGTGAGTGCACGTGTGTGAGTGCACGTGTGTGAGTGCACGTGTGTGAGTGCACGTGTGTGAGTGCACGTGTGTGAGTGCACGTGTGTGAGTGCACGTGTGTGAGTGCACGTGTGTCCAGCACTCACCATTGCCTCCAATGACCTGAAGCTCTGGGTATTTCTCTTTGATGTACTTAATCATGTTGATTTGAAAGATTGAGTTTCCTTGAGAGGAGTCCTGAAAGAACAAGAACAAAATTGTAATGTCTATATACTCATTCTTAATCAAAATTAATAACGCATTAGTTCAGGTGAACTGCCAAAGTCTATCAGAATCCCAAATTAGGCCTTTTAAACAAGAACTGTAAAGCCTCAAACCAGTGTCACTCCACTTGTATTCATGGTCAAAGGTCAGTCCTTGTATCCAAAGATTATCTAAATTAGAAATATTATATTTCTCCAACCCTTAACCAAAACTGGGTGGAGTGACCACTCTGTTGTAGTTTAAACCAAAGACAACACAGAACAGAGTAGGTATCTTTAAGGAGAACAAACAGGAGAAGTGGTGGCAGAACCAGTAACCCACCAAAACAATCACGTCCACCCCACTCTGCACCAGCAGGTCCAGTCGGTACTTGTCGTCGTTGTGCGTGCCAATGGCTGCCCCACACAGCAGCTGTTTACGAGAGTCTTTAGAGGCGAGGGGGAAGTCCCTATTCTTCTTCAGGTCTGTCCTGGAAATGATCGAGACCAAGCAGCCCTCCTCGTTCACAATGGGTAGCTTACCTACAACGAGATGCAGTCATTCAATCAGGAGGCATGTTGCTCAATGTCACTTGGTGATGTAGAGTCGTGTAAAAAACAAACACATGTTTTCTTATTTTGGCTGTTCACCAAAATATATTACAGTTAAATTTATATCATGAATAGGGGCTTAAAGTGCAGTCTCTCAGCATTAATTTGAGGGTATTCACATCCGAGTTGCAGGAAGGGTTTAGTAATAACTACTCCTTAATATGTAGCCCCTCATGTTCAAGGGACCAAAAGTAACTCAAAAGTTGTTGCTTGGACAGGTGGTGGCAATTCCTTTGTTATTTCTTCATCAACTAAGCAGGTAAAAGGTCTGGAGTTGCTTCCAGGGGTGGCATTCGCATTTGGATGCTGTTGCTGTGAACACACAACATGCGGTCAAAGGAGCTGTTGCGGATTTCACCAAGTGAAACAGGCCATCCTTAGGCTGCAAAAAATATCAATCAGAGAGAGAAAGCAGGAACATTAGGAGTGGCCCAATCAACAGTTTGGTACATTCTGAGAAAACATACCCACTGGTGAGCTCTGCAACGCAAAAAGGCCTGAATGTCCATGGAAGACAATAGTGGTGGATGATCGTAGGATCCTTTCCATGGTAAAGAAAAACCCTTTCACAACATACAACTAAGTGAAGAACACGATCATTATCCAAGTCGACCATGAAGAGAAGACTTCACAAGAGCAAATACAGAGGGTTCACCACTAGGTGCACACCATTCATAAGCCTCAAGAATAGAAAGGCCAGATTAGACGTGCCAAAAAACATCTTCAAAAACAAGGCCAGTTCTGGATCAGCATTCTTTGGACAGATGAAACAAAGATCAACCCGAATGATGGGAAGAGAAAAGTATGAAGAAGACTTGAAATGGCTCATGATCATAATCATACCACATCTGTAAAACACAATGGAGGCAGTGTGATGACATGGGCATACATGGCTTCCAATGGCACCAGGTCACTAGTGTTTATTGATGATGTGACAGTAGACAGAAGCATCTGGATTAATTCTGTTTAGTGTATAGGGATACATCGTCTGCTCAGATTCAGCAAAATTCAGCTAAGTTGACTGGACAATGACACAAGACATACTGCGAAAGCAAACCAGGAGTTTAAGGCAAAGAAGTGGAATATTCTACAATGTTCAAGTGAAACGACTGCTCAACACAATCGAGCATGAATTTCACTCACGTTTGGTGATGTCTATACATTCCAGACTTCAAGAACTCAATTTCTGCAAAGGATTCTCAACAAATTAAAGATGAAAATTGTATTTATGATTGTGTTAACTTGTCCAATTACATTTAAGCCCCTGAAATAAGGGAACTGTATGAAAATGGTTGAAATTCCTAAACATTTCAAACAATATTATTGTCCAACCCCTTGAATTAAATCTGAAAGACAGCACTTGACTTGCATCTCAGTTACTTGATTTCAAATCGTGTCCAAATATTTCCAGCCTAACTCTATTGACAGGTAATCTTCAATGATACTGACATAGATGTAACCGAATTTAACAAATAACACTGAAAGATTATACAGAATGTATCAACATCTATAGAAATGTATTTTCATAGTGCAGAAATTAAGAACAGATAAATTACACCCCTAGCTAGAATAGAACTAGTAAGTACACCCCTAGCTTCAGTTGGATGTACTGCCAAATTCTCTCAAACGACTTTGGACACGGCTTATGGTAGAAATGAACATTCAATTCACGGGCAACAGCTCTGGTGGACATTCCTCCAGTCAGCATGCCACTCGCACGCTCCCTTAAATCCTGCAACATCTGTGGCATTGTGTTGTGTGATGGAACTGCACATTTTCGAGTGGCCTTTTATTGTGGCCAGCCTAAGGCACACCTGTGCAATACTCATGCTGTCTGATCAGCATCTTGATATGACACACCTGTGAGGTGGATGGATTGTCTCGGCAAAGGAGACGTTCTCACTAATTTAGACAGATATGTGAAAAATATTTAGACAGATTTGTGAACAATATTTGAGAGAAATAGGCCTTTTGTGTACATAAAGAAAGTCTTAGATCTTTGAGTTCAGCTCATGATAAATGGGGGCAAAAACAAGTGTTGCGTTTATAATTTGGTTCAGTGTAGTAAGTACACCCATATCTTCAAAAGCTGATGTCACACCCATTGGCTGAAATAACTTCATGAAGCTGTTTTTTGGAATTGTTTATCAGTCTCTTACAGCAACTTGCAGGAACTCTTGCCAGCTTTTTGCTGTACTGCTTCACTGTGTCATGTTTGAGGGCTTTTTTGCATGCACAGACGGTTTCAAGTCCCCCCCACAGCATTTAGATAGAATTTAGATCTTAGATTTGACTCGGGCATTCCATTACCAAAAGTCTCGTATTTTTCAGCATTTCCTACGTAGCTTTGCTTGTGTGTTTTAGATCATTGCCCCGTTGTATGATCCATTTTCAGTTCAGCTTTTTCACAGAATGCTTCACATCCTCCTAAAAAATTGGTACAATATAAAATTTACGATTGACTCAATGATGGCAAATTTGCCCTGAGGTTGCCCCAAATCATAATTCCACCTCTCTGTCCAGAGTACAACTTTCCAGTAGATTTGGTCTTTACCAAGGTGTTTGGCAAATGTTATTCATGTCTAGATAATCATTTTGTTCCTGGCCTTCCATGTAGGCCAACTTTGTGCAATCTTTTTTCTGACAGTTTACTTGTGCACTTTGCCATTGATTGTTGCAAGACACCTGTAGATGCACTGATGCTTCCCTTGGATTCTTAGAGACTTCTGAGCATCTTTCAGTAATTTTTTTGGGACAGCCTGTCCTTGTAGATTGCCAGTGGTCTTGACTTTTCTACGTTTGTAGTTGATTTGTTATTCAGCGGAACAATGTGATTTGAATTGCATGGAAAAAGCTGGCAAAACATTTCTTATGAGGGCTTCGGATGAATCTTTTGTTCTCGAATTGTTCCCGTGCAGCAGAATTCTTTTCTAATAATTTTTACATATGTTGATGCTAAAATTGAAATGTTTGCCTTTTTATATGATGGTAATTAATGTTATGATACAGTCTATTAATGTTTCACATTCACTTCATGTTAAGCCTTTCTCCCCAGGTCCCGCCTCCTTACCTTTCTTACTCCTCTGCAAGATCTCATTTGCCTCTTTTAGTGTCACTCCAGCTGGAGCTACGACAAGATCCTCAAGCTTGGTCATTACCTGTAGCGAGGAAACAAAGATGCCAGGCAATTCATTTCAGACAGCAGTAAGCGCAGTACGGGAGTAAAAAGCCAAGTTGATTTCAAAAATACTAAGTTGACTTAAGGGGATCCATGTAAGATTTAAACTGTACCACTAGCATAAAGGATAAGACAGCAGCAGTTAATGTTAAGACATTCTTTAAATTACATGTTATTGTTTAAACATTAGTGGCAGGATTGTACACGGTGCCCCTTTAAGACATACAAATATTAGTACATAAAAATAAATTTCACACCTCCCAAAATAAGTATTTATAACCCACTTCCAATGTCAATCTTAATATCACAATAGAACCTTCCCTTGGATGTAAGAGCTTGCTCTCCACACATTACCAGCGGATAACCACATTTCACTATATGCTACTGTAAGCATATAGTGAGATGTGGCCATGCCATTTGTTTCTTATGGGTAACAGATCACTCAACAAATCTCACTTGAAATCATTTTTGGAGTACTTAAACTACCATTCAAAAGTTTGTCACTTACAAATGTCCTTTGTTTGAACAGCCAATATAGCTAAATGAATTGGAAACAGTCACTGACTAGGTTAGAAATAATTATTTTTAAGTGTCCTTCAAACTTTCTTTTTGTCCAAGAATCCTCCATTTGCAAGAATTACAGCCATGCAGACCTTTGGCGTTCTGCTTGTCAATTTGCTGAGGTAATCTGAAGAGATTTCACTCTATGCGTCCTGAAGCACCTCTCACAAATTGGATTGGCTTGATGGGCACTCCTTTCAAGCAATAACTTTAAACTGCTCTTACAACAGCTTAATAGTGTTGAAATCCAGTGACTGTGCTGGCCACTCCCTTATAGACAGAATACCAGCGGATTGCTTCTTCCCTAAATAATTCTTGCATAGTTTGAAGCTGTGTTTTGGGTCGTTGTCCTGCTGTAGGAGGAAATTGGTTCCAATCAAGTGCCATCCACAGGGTATGACATGACGTTGCAAAATGGAGTGATAGCCTTCCTGCATAAAGAACCCTTTTGCCCTGTACAAATCACCTACTTTACCACCACCAAAGCACCACTATACAATCACATTGCCCCCACCATGCCTGACAGATGGTGTCAGGCACTCCACCAGCATCTATTAATTTGGTCTGCATATGACAAATGTTCTTTGTGATCCAAATGCCTCAAACATAGATTTGTCTGTCCATAACAATTTTTCACTTTTTCTCTCTGTCCAGTATCTGTGTTCTTTTGGCCATCTTTATCTTTTCTTTTCATTGGCCAGCCTGAGATATGGCTTTTTCTTTGCAACTCTGCCTAGAAGGCCAGCATCCTGGAGTTGCCTCTTCACTTTTGACATTGAGACTGGTCTTTTGTGGGTACTATTTAATGAAGCTGCCAGTTGAGATCCTGTAAGGTGCCTGTTTCTTCAGGAACTCAAATGTATTCTCATGCTTAGTTGTGCACTGGGGCCTCCCACTCCTCTTTCCATTCTGGTGACAGCCAGTTTGTGCTGTTCTGTAAAAAGAGTACTACACAGTGTTGTACAAGGTCTTCTGTTTCTTTGCAATTTCTCATGGAATAGCCTTCATTTCTCAGAAATAAAAAAGACAGACGAGTTTCAAACTTAAACAAGTTTAAAGTCCAGTTATCTGGCTTCTTAAATCAGCACAACAGTTTTCAGCCGTGCTAACATAACTGCAAAAGTGTTTTCTAATGATCAATTAGCCTTTTAAAATTATAAACTTGGATTTACAAACAACATGCCATTGGAACACAGGACTGATAGTTACTGATAACTAGCCTCTGTAGACCAATGTAGATATTCTATGAAAAAAATTGGTCATTTCCAGAAACAATTGACTCCAAACTTTGAACAGTGGTGTATGAAATGTATTAGACTGTTCACAGCAAAAATATTAATAATTATCCTAAAAAATAAAGGCTTTACTAGTGTTGCACATTATTTACCTCGCTGAGTGGCAGGATGTGCTCCTCCTCCTTCAGGAAGTCGATGTCCCGCGAGGAGATGATACCAACGAGATGGCCGCCCATGTGGCCGTTGTCTGTGATGGGGATGCCACAGAATCCATGGCGCGCCTTGGCCTGGAACACGTCTGCCACGCGGTCTGTGGGACTCATCACCACCGGGTCTGTGATGAAGCCCTGCTCATAACGCTGGAGGGATGGGTGCAGAGAGGGAGGGATTATAAAAGAGGGAGAGTAGGTAGGGGCATCTATTTGGCTCTGGAAATCTAAAGGGTGTTCAAAGAGATTAAGAGAGATAGGTTGAAGATGGACAAGAATTTAGAACAGAAGAACACTGCCCCCTCGTCTAGCAGGAACTATAGTGAAACCGTTGCAACACGATTGATAAAAACAAGAGAACAGATTGACTTACAAGCAGCCCTGCAGATGCACATGCATCATTAAACAGAAAGATCCGGAGAGATGAAGAGATTGAAAAATTACCTTGACCTTGCGGACCTCATTGGCCTGGAACTCCGGAGTGCAGTTATGGTGAATGAAGCCTATTCCTCCTGTCAGCTGATAGAAGCGCACAACAACATTTTAACTTTGTATTTTTTGTCTGTGCGCAAGTATCTGAGTCAGACATTAATTCTAGTGGATGTTGCCTGTAAAGATTTATAAAGAACAAATAATTTGAAGCCTAAAGAGAATTCTCAGTCTTTGTTTTCAAATCAGGGCTGTCATGGTGTCCAGTGTAGAAGTTCCCTCTGACGTTTGCTTCCAGGGTTTTTCCTAACTATCTCAGCTTACTATTTTAAGTGACAGATATTTGCAGCTGTTGTAATCAGTTCAACATACATTGTTAGCAAGAACTGGTAGTTTTCCAGCCAATGAGGTTTACAAATTGTGTTTTATAGAATGGTAGGTTTGGGATTTGTAATCCCATCATTCATGTGATGAGTATCTGACAGCAAAGCATGTTTCAATTCCTTGTTGCTTCTTTGGTAACTGTGTGCCAACAATGCAAAGTAGGTTAGACTTGTGTATCAATCTTAGTTTCAGAAGTTTTAGTTACAGAAGATTTTTACATTGATTAAATGAGTATACTTTAAAATAAAATCTTCCATTGACATCATGCCGGAGTGAGTGTGTTGAGTTTAAAGTAGACTTACTGCCATTGCAATGGCCAGTGCAGACTCAGTGACTGTGTCCATGGGGGAGGACACAAAAGGCGTTTTCATGGTTATCTTCTTTGTCAAGGCTGAAGTCAAATCCTGCAGAAGACACAGACCAGTTACAACAAGTTACTCCTTGTAACAAACACTTGAAGTTTTAAAATACCTTTAACAGCTATCTTAGTTAATAAGACTCTGTTGGTCCTCAAGATTACAATGGGAAAATATTTTTCCTTGCAATCTTGAATATATTCATAGGCATATTCACTAGGCAACAAACAGAAGACAAGGGACTGAAAAGAGCAATTGAACTTATTCGATACAAAACACATTTTCGATAAACATTGCAACATTTCCTACATCATACACTACCGACAGAACCCAGACATGGAGGTTCATAGCTAAGCAGTATTCTCTTGATGAATAACAAGGGTTCCACTCACCACCTGTTCTGATGTGAAGTCAATGTATCCTGGGAGAATCAAGAAGTCACTGTGAGAGAGATTAATGGGCAGACATTCACACCCGCAATTTCAGACAAACAATACAATGTTATATTGTTTAAAATGTATATATCATTTGATATGCCTACTGTGTCAGCTACAGTATATTTTGATACATATTTAGTAGGACAGAAAGGTCAGTGCGACCATATGAGCAAAAGAAGATATTCTTAACGGCACAAGACTAAGTGATATCTCAGGGGACCATCTGTGTAAATTTGATCATTTTTACAAGTTGTATGTACTGCAACACAACATGCGTAAGCATTTGATAAGGCTGGGTGTATTCATTCCACCTAAAAACATTTTAGTTGCACGACGTACATATTAAAGTTGGTCGGACGAATTCCGAAGTCTGTCCCTCCCTATTTCGTCAAACCGAACATTCCTTTCAGGTTTACTTTTTTTGTAGATTTCTGTCAACAACCAAAGTGAAATTACCCAAGTTGACGTCAGTCAAAAGCAACTTGAACCCGAAAACCAGAGTCGATCCAAAGCATAAATAAATAAAATATTATTTTCAAGAATGAACATCGTCTTTTTTACGGCTGTCTGTTTACTAGTTCCCTAAGGTTACCGAACTCAAGCCAGGACACATGCTGCGATGGAATTAAACAAGCTGCCATACGACTGTCAAATATCAGTAATTACTTGTAGGTAAGGCCGTCCCCGCAGTTGAAGAGTTGCAGCCCACTGAGTCCGTCGTCCGGCACGTAACCTGTCTGTCCACTGATCAGGTAGTCCGCCATGATGCACACCGTTTGCGTTTTAAAAGTCAAGTCGTTGTTACAAAACAGACAGCCAAAAAGACCGAGAACTTTCTTCGATTATTTGGATTTTTCCTAGCTCCGATCAGCGAACTGTCAGTACACTCTGGTGGGGTGCTGCGAACAGTGCGTTCTGTCTCCGTCGTTGCTTGCTCAAGTCAAGAAGACCCTCTGGCATGAAAACATGCCATGAAATTCTTTCACGAAAGTAGAAATTGTACCAAACTGCCCTGTTTATACTCCGGCCTTTGATCTGGTCACACACGTGTTTCTCTGACAGACACCGGAGTGTCGTGAACTACATTAGCCAGAGCTGCATTAGAGGAATTGGATGTTCGCCTTCATAATAAAAGTCACCAATTGAAACTGATCTAAACAGAAAAACAGTAGTTGTATCATATTCAAACAAGAAAGGCTAATACTCACCGTGGTTGAATCACGAACATAATTTTACATTGAACAAAATAATTATTTCCACTACAATAAACATAGACAAACTCCGGTCTGTGTAGCTTAGAGTGCCAGGCTAACAAAACCAGGGTTATTGGTTTTAAATCCCACAAAAAATATCCACCCACTGCTGTAAATTGTTCTTGGGTTCCTTTAATATTATACATGATCTGGCATGGGCCTTATTTGCAACACAGTTTGCTCATATTAACAGATTATTGCGGAAATAAACTATTGTCAATTAGTAGAAGAGCGCACACTTTTGAATTGTTGGTAGTGTCCCTCCGTACGAAGCCCACGGCATTGCAAGAAATATGCAGCAGCTGAGCTACATCGGCCACTAGTGTGCAATGAACAACATCAAATGTTCATTCGACAGCAATCCTTGTTGTATACACCACAAATGGAGGTATAAGTCTAGTCATTAACACATGCAAAGCTTTAAACACATTAGCATTTTACTTGTTGCAGGCCTATGATTGGAAGATCCCCTTCCCAGTGTATTCGACATTCATATTGATCTGTAAGGAGTGTGCATCCTTGAAATTAGTATTATCCTACTGAACATTGCAGTTTACCCTCACAGTGCAATATCTGCCCATGTGGAGCCATCCCGAAATCTGGTGGGATTTTAAGATACTTTAAGATTTAATTTTAAATCATGTAACATTCCAAACCTGTTCATAAAGATTGAGTACAAATATTTAAAGATTCTTTACATTACGCCGTTTGCCCAATTTTAAAAGGGGTACTTTTCTTTTGAAAGCGAACAGGAGGGTCC
>JACXGJ010006487.1:0-34380 GCA_016801105.1 Esox niger | reverse complement strand
GTGTGTGTGTGTGTGTGTGTGTGTGTGTGTGTGTGTGTGTGTGTGTGTGTGTGAGAGATAGAGAGAGCGAGAGAGTGTGAGTGTATGAGAGTGTTAGAGAGCGAGAGAGAGTGACAGAGCCTCGCCAAACGTTTAGACTCTGCCGTCTTTGTCACTCCCTCCTCCACATCCCCGTTTCTCTCCTGACCCTTGCTGTCCCTTAATCCCTCTCACTTTTTAACACCTAACCTCTCACCTTTCACCCTTCACCTCTCTCCCCTCTCAGCTCAGAGGACATTGACCAGAATAAGAAACAGGACACTGACTCAGGAGTTGGCAGCGACAACGGGGACAAAAGATTGTCTGCCACCGAGGTAGGATCTGGGGGTCGGTGCGTTTGTGTGTGTGTGTGTGCGTGTGTGCGTGCGTGTATGTGCCTACTGTATTTATGTGTGTGTGCTCAACCACCTGCACGCGCATACTTGCGCTTCTGCATGCTTGGATGTAAAATATGGTTCCACTGTATGCGTTCTCAAACAAAAAAAAACAAATGTTTCTTTGAGTAGTAACATGACTGGTGAGAAATGAACTTCACCCCTGCCTGTCGATGTTGTATAGTCATCAGTAGTCGTGTTTTCAAAGCTGTTTTGATTGTCCTCTAAGAGCGGAGTATTCTGTCACATCCCCTACCTTTTGGTCCTTTGTCTTGTTTTTCTCATTTTCATGAGCTTGTTGACTTCACTATGTTTTGTGGTAGTAACTACTTTCACAAGTGAAGTGTTTTGCCGGTTTCAGGTTTTATTATGATTTGTGTTGATGGAGAGTATTTGTGCAGCTGTGTTTTACTTTGATGCCAGGAAAATATCAGGATGTTTTTATTTTTGGCTCAGGAAAAGTGAATAAGGGGACCTCATGCCAACCCATTCTGTATATATAGTACATGATGTTTTTGTGTCTCATTGGTGTGTTGGTTGGTTGGGGGGCGGATTATGAATAAACTTGCTGAGAGATTAACAAAAATGTCTGGTGCTGTACTATTCCCTTGTATTACTGATTTTGACAGGTCTGTTTTTTTTGTTCAGCTAACTGATAATCAGCAGCAACAGAGTAGAGTGCTTTTCTAGCTAATGACTACAGTTAAGTAAGCTCCACATGCCCACTGATTATGCTCTTATACTGGTAATAGAAATATGCTGGATTTTATGTGCCGGGTGAAGAGGACGATGCTCCCACGATCTCACCCCCCCCATGCCTGGTCAGCGCTGAGCCATTTTGTACCACCCATTGTGTTATGACAGGATAAGAACCTTGCACTGCACTTCCTCTGTGTCCCCGAATGTGTCTGATTCTCACAGAAATACCGTGGCTGTATAGCAGAGCTGCTTTGTTTGTTTGTTTTTAACAACAGAAATGTTTACTGACTGTGCTGTGTGGTTGTTTCAGCCGTCAGATGAGGACAGCTTGAGTCTGAATGTCCCTATGTCCCACATCACTGAGGAGGAGGGGCTGAGTAAAGACGACTCCAGTGAACACATCAACGCTCTGACAGGTAATCCCTCCCCGATTGGCCGACAGACAGACAGAGACATCCTGAATGTTTCCTGTACTCTGCGTGGACTTCTCAACCCCAGTCTCTCGAGTAAATGTCAGGCCTTGAAAACAGACCTAAAAGGGAGACGAGATCAACCACTCAGGGTTACCTGAGTGTGGCACAGTGTCTGCCTGTCAGGATGCCAGACATGCTCAGGTTGGGATAACACAGTAGCCCAGTCCAGATTGAGATTGTAAAGAGATCTCTGTTTATGTTAGGCCCCCATCTACCACCATAGGAAACGGGGGATATAGACATTGTCGCTTTGTGTTGTTCCGAAGGGAGGAAGCGGGATGACAGTGATGTTTTTCCGGAGCCTTCCTGGTGTCTGGGAGTTTTTCCCTGGTTTGTTGTTTTTGAGAAAGATGTAGCTGTGGGGCAGTGTTGATCCTGGCTAATCTCCAAGGTGATGTGCGTGCGTGTGTATGTGTGCGTGTGAGGGACAAGACAAAACAGGACAGGATGCAGCGATATACAACAGGAAACGGTGTCAGCACATACAGGGAAGAGTCCGAGAAAGGGATCTGGAAGTGGGGCGGTGGTCCTCGGACAGAGTAGGAATGACATTGAAAGGGAACATGGTGTGAGAGTGAACAGTACAAATGTAAGTCCAATATGCATGTGTTCCTGGGAGTGGCTGGCTCAGTCAGGCTGCCTCAGATAACAGCAGTTAGAGACAAGTCTGTCAGCCCAGTAATGGATGGGAAGACTGCAGCCTTTACCGGGACACCGAACCGTAGAGCAGATTCCAATGGCACCTGTTACCCAAACCTAGAGCTATCAGAGTATCTGGGCTGCTACTCAGGGATTCTCTGTAGACCTTCATTCCCAGACCAGAGGAGGGTTTTTAATAGACCATCTCAATCAGGTCAGAGAGAGACTGAGGGAGAGAGAGATGGCGGTAGGGAGGGAGAATAAACAGCTTCTCTGTAGGTTTCTAGGCCGTGAGTTAAAGACCTACAGCAGCCCTATGAAGATGCTGACAATTTATAATGATGCTTTTGCTTTAATATAATAACGCTTTGCTTTGATGTCGAGTGCAGACAGTGTGTTTCCGCCATTAGTGAAACACTTCCCTGGAGTGATCCACTGATAGATTGACTCGCCATCCAACAAGTACAACATCTCAATTCTTCAAGTGAATGCTTTTGAACCGTGCCATTCTCTCTCTTGCCTTTTGACCCCGATGCGCGCGGCCTGTAGCGGACCCACTTGGAGACGGCGTGCGACTGATTGAGGAGAGCCCCACGGAGGCACTGAAGGACCTGAAGGAACAGTTGAGCATCAGGAACTCGTCTGCCCTCAGCAACCGCTTCGTCAGCTATATCAAGGCAAGGCCTCTCCGTGTCTCACGAACATACATGCACAAGGCCCTGTTTGAAGTCCCTTGGACAGGACAACATGCTGAATTAGCATATTATACCGTATGGGTTTAACTCGGTCCTTTACTGAATTTTTACCTCACTTCTTGTTCGACCCGGGTAGGACATAGAGACGGACTCCAACAGGGTCTAATGTGCTTCACTGAGCCCTTATACACCCTCCTGCATGCCATCCATTAAGGCTGAAATGTCTGTATTGTGAAATATTCATGGCGGAAAGGCTTTAAAACTTTAAATATTCAAACAGTTGACGTTCGTAACGTGAGCAACAGACTCTGTAACATGACTATGTGGACGGGGCGTAAATCTTCAGTGGTCATAATAATTAGATGAAAGCTGATATATTGCCCCTGTCAGTCATCTCAGTTCCACAGCGTGGATGGTGGTGGTGACCTGAAGTACGCGTGTGTACTAATTCTGGCATTGTCCTTCTTCATCCCCCTTTTATTCTCTCTCGTTCTCTTGCTCCGTCTGTCCGTCTCTTTCCCTCTGCTCCTCGCCCCCTTCCCATGTGACATTGAGTGGGTGGTCTCAGTAAATCAGTAATACAGTCCATGTGGACTGTGTCAGCAGATCTTTCAAGGAGCGGCGGGAGGGGGGGGGGGGCGGAGGGAACTGGCCCGCTTGTTCGCTCGCTCTGTGAAAGTGTAGTGATGGTAATATTGAACCACAGCCAGCTGCTGACTGGTTCATTGGATCACGTGACCTGACTGCAGCTGGTGCTGATGTCGCCGGCGTGGCTAGACGTGTGTGTAACTTGGTGCGTGTGTTGTCTCTCCTCATGCAGGGTCGGTCGTCAGACTACGACGAGCCCCTCAGGATAGAAGAAGACGCACACTGGGCCTCGGAACAGACGTGAGTATCCCCCCACGTGCGCTTCTTCTTGCATCCATTTCGTCCATCCATCTATTTTCTCTCCCTCCGTCCATTGGTCTGTTATCACTCTGATCGGTGTTTCATTCCTCTGGGATCTGGGTGATCATGTTTTTTGTCTCCATCCATGTGTCATCAATTTGTCCGTTAGTTTAATCCCTCCTTACTCTTTCTTTTTCTCTTTCTCGTCTATTTGTTTTAGATGGTTGGTCACTGTGTCAGTGTGTTTCTGTCCACTGTCTCTCTGTACCTCTCTGCAATGAGGGAATCGTTTTCACTTTATAATCTATGTTTTCAAGAACAGTAGTCCTTACCTATATGTATTCATGTGTATTAATTTACACTGTCAGCACGATTGCAGGCTATGGTAAAAATGTCTGGTGGGTTTTGAGAAATTGTGCTCCTTCTGACTTGTTCTTGGCTTTTCTGTACTGCGGTTGCTGTTTTCATAGAT
This sequence comes from Esox niger, assembly GCA_016801105.1. Classification (NCBI taxonomy): domain Eukaryota; kingdom Metazoa; phylum Chordata; class Actinopteri; order Esociformes; family Esocidae; genus Esox; species Esox niger. Next base: position 30,101 of record JACXGJ010006487.1, on the reverse strand, counting down.
AAAGGATAGACACATGCGGTCAAATCGTGTCTGTGGTCTAGAAATGTCAAAATCTGCTCTTAACTTTTTTTTTTACATCATACAATGTTCATAGCAAAGCGATGTCTTTTCTGCTATATTTCACATTATTCTGTTTGATTGTGTCTCTGATATCTGTACCAGGGCAACATTAAATGTGTATTTACGTTATCTTTGTATGCATTTTATTTTGGCGAGGCAATGATCTGAAGACACTTCCATTGCATTTTCCTGTCATATAGGCCAAAGGTCACAGAAGGAACGCATATTGTCATGATCAACCAGTTGAAGGAGGCTGTGGAGCTACTACAAGATCCTAACAGGTGGGCATTATTAGGACACTGTAATGCTGATCAAAACTGCTTTGAATTAGCAGTTCATCGTTTTCACATTTACTATCACATTCGCCTGTGAGGCTTTTGGTGGCAGCCCATCAGAATGCTTTTATCTGATAAATTGGACCTTGTCATGACCATCGTTATCGTAGTTTTTATAATAAGCAGGATATCTTTACATAACATCTGGAATGTTAAATGAAAAAACTTTCCGGTAATGTTATCCCTTTTAAGTGAGAGATTAGATTTCTGACAAACAAGTAGCCTACATCCCAAATGCCAGCAGATGGCTGATTACCATATGTAGGTAGACTGAGTCCAATCCTCCCACAGAGCCCACTGCTAACGACGTAGGATATATTATCCACCGTGTGTTATCTAACCATACTCCGGGTCGGTGTTGTGAGAAGTTGTTGGTGAATTATTTTCAATGTAGTTCCGACAATGTCTTTATGTAATTTGGGTCTGAGTCAATACATTGGCACTCATATAGTGCTTGATGCTGATCCGTCTTGCTCTGCATGTATGTGGTAGCAGAAGTTGGGCAGTGTTGCTCTATGAACCTTTCTGTGTGTGCGGACATTGCAGCCCAACGACGTGGCTCCATGTTGGTGACAAAACACGGGGAGTTTTGATGGATCAGCAGCTAAAAAGCCTCCATTTACACTTGGCTTAAGACGGCTACTTCCTATCAGTTGATGTGTTCAGGCTTGTGTCCTGCTTAATACATTGTTTGTCATCTCAAATCAAGTTGATTATACTCAAAAACAACAATTTTAACCAGTAAAATGTCTCTTTAGCTACTGTTAAGGCCAAAAGTATTCATACCCCTGCCATATTTTGAGACATAGTGAATTTGTATTTGACCGATAGGTTATAATGTAAATATTTTAGTTTTTTCACATTTTTATGAAAGATGCCCTGTCCGACATTATTCATACCAATAAAAAAAGATTTTTTTGAAAATGCAAGTTTCTATACCATTTTTAAAGGGTCATGTAATTCTCACCATGTGAGAGCATTCTACTCACCTATGAATTGAGAACAGCTGAACAGCAGTAGTTCTCTAGTTACTAGTCAACTTCAAGTCATGGCAAAAACAGGAATAGTTACGTTATTTATTTGTGTCTCCATCAGTGTCTTACCCTGTTTTGTCACTTGTTTATGTAATTTCCAGCCCGAGGAAACCTACTGGTCAAATACCAACTGCAGCCTATGTTGATAACTGTTAGCATCCTAGCTAACAATCACTGTATCCATTATACATTTTACGAAATATGACCTTAGTAACAGTTTAAGCAATAATTCAAACAACATTTTGTAGGAGCTTGTTTATTTTGTTTAGAAATAATAATATTGTACATTAGAGGTTGCTTGGGGCAGATGGAATGGCCAGCATGTCCTGTCACCGTGATACCTGCATTCACCCCTGATGTCAGACGTTTGTACTGAACTGGTACAGGCCTAGAATGACCCCAAGGCTCATAGGTGAAACACTCAACGGGTGTTAAACTGTGAAGCTGTTAATGAAGGACGCTCTGGACAGCAGTCTCAAACCCCACCGACATACTCTCACCCTTTACGTCTGTGTTCTCAGAGTGAATATGGAGACTGAGGACCTGTCTGGAGTTCAACTCTACCCTGTTGAGATGGTCATGGTGGAGGAGTCTATCAAGTAAGTCTGTGTGTGTTTTGTGCCTTGGTGCTAAGGATGGACCCGGTGAGTTGAATATTCGAATGACCCAATTTCTGTTGGTATTCGTACCATTGTGTGTGTATTTTACATTTCTTTATGTTTTTGGTCAAAATCAGTAGTTCTGTACAGGATTTTTCAAATTATATATATTTTTTCTAAATACCAAGCTAGAATATTTACATATAATAGAGCTTCACATACAGTGGGGAGAACAAGTATTTGATATACTGCTGATTTTGCAGGTTACAAAGCATGTAGAGGTCTATCATTTTTACCCATGGTACACTTCAACTGTGAGAGACGGAATCCGTCCAATAAACTCAGTTTCATCGGTTGATACGTTTTGGCTCCTCGTTCTGTAGCTGAGTTTTGCGAGTGTACAGCACGTTGAGCCACCATTGTATTAACATTACACCCACTCCTTCGCTCTTCATGTAGTAGCACCCTCGTATTAACTGTAGTTATAAAAATACATGTAGTGTAACATGGGGTAAGACGCCCCTTGGGGTAGAACGCCTCCCAAATGTAACTCTTACAAAAAACCAAATGTCACCATTCTATTGGGATGGGATTCCCTGAGGGGCAACTTAACCCATGGAGGGGGGGGTGTCTTACCCCAGGAGCTGGAAAAAATACCCCTTTCCTAAAAAATATTTGATTAAATACTAATTAATCTGTCAACTGTAGAAATTTATTTTACTTCCTAATCTATTACCCTAAGCATAGCCATCTTCAACTTACAAAAAAATCACTAAACTTTCCTTTTTTGTTTCAGTAAACAGACATTGATCTTAGGGAACCGAATACTATCCGAATAATAAGAAATACTATTCAGATAAGAATGTCCTGTCCAATGCGCATCCTTACTTTGTGGGTGTTTTTCTGTGGGTGCCTGTGTGTTTCTATGTTTTAAACTCTGTCTCTCCCTCACTGTAGTGGCCAAGAAAGTGATGACAGTGAAGGACAAACCACACCGAAGGTGAGACATCATTCATAAAAGAATCACATGTAGTTTCACTGCAAAATGATTACACCTATAAGCATAGTTTTACCAGGAACTCTGATTTAAGCCTATCCTTTGTGTAGGTCAAAGAATACATCATCAGTATATGCACTGAAAGGGTGTGGGGTGTGAAACTAACTGTGTTACTAAGTCACACTAACTCTCCTGGGTTTGCCTTTGAACTAGCACCCTGGCCCTTCATATTCCACTGATGTCATCTCACGTCTCCTGAAAAAGAGCTCTGCTGCTCGTTGGTAGTTCAATGTTTTAAAGACGGTTTTATTCCGGTATAAGCGTGTCTCCCAGGCCCGGCTGCAGGATCAAATGACTGACGGGGCATTTGTTTTATCAATGAGTGGGCCGTATCTAATTAATTTACCATTTGCAGTGGTTATGGGGAAACCAAACTGTGGGGGCACAGATTTTACCTGGAGGGGAAATGCCCCATTTTGCCCCCCCTCCCGTGGCGCCGGGCCTGGTGTCTCCTTTATAGAGTATATGGATTTCTGGTCAAACTTCTGTTGGTGTAGTAGATGTACAAAGTAGATGTACAAATAAGTTCCCCCGGTTGGTATGTTCTAGTGGGACACACCCGCTGGAGGCTTTGAGTTCCAGAAGAAACGAGAGTTCATTCTAGAGAGGGCCAGGCTGGAAGCCCAGCTTGCATGCCAACAGTATGAGAGACATATGTCAAACCAGGTAACCCTTGTAACAAGCCATGGGTGGCCACCCCCCCCAGAGGCTTATCAGCAAATCCCTGCCTCTGACTTCCTCCATCATTCGTCATTGTTTGTCTGTAGTCATGTCATGCTCTTAACCACTGATCCCAAGTCAGTTTTTGTGATCCCAAGTGTTTCACAGTTCAGAAGAGGGCTATAGTAGGGGTAGCTGACACTATATGTGGTTAAGGGCATTAGAGGGGAAATCCTAACTCAAGATCTGTGTGTAACTTGAGGTTTGACTTAGATGCAAGATTGTGTGAACGTTTACTTGGATCTCAAGTTAGGATTCAACCCCATGTGAACAGTAGATTCTCTGTTTGCTGGTGTGACCTCTATCCTGTTAACTAGCAACCCATGACTTTCTCAGATCTCTGTCATGTTGCATGTCTGTGATTCCTCGTATTATTTCTTTCAGTTATTTGCGGCCTGTTCTTGTGTGCTGTGTTGGTGTAGATGTTGTCTGTTTTGGGATTCAGTTGTGCGTAGCTATAGTTACAAGTATGTGAAGCTGACCAATAATTAACAAACATGACTATTTGAAACCGTTCCATGTCTGGGTCAGTACCCTAGTAACTGTAGCACAGAGACAATCTCCAGCTAATGATTGGTCGTATACTTCAAAGCAAGAGACAGGGATTGTCTCACGCACTGGGCCTAAACAAATGCTTTTTTTAATGTCTTTTTTTTATGTCTTTAAAAAAGCACTAGCCAGAGGGCAGTGAAAACAGAGCAGCACTAAAGGAGGGAGAACAGCACAGAACAGGAGAACAGACTTTTGTTGTTTGCCCATTCTTTCAACATCTTGCGCTAGCACTGTTACGCACGAACACACACACGCAGTCTCACAGAAGCAGATAGAGGGGCCTGTTATTTGGGACAGGGCAGTACTACTGCATTTGGGGCCCCACAACCCCCCCGCCTTCAGCAAGGCCCTGGACGGGGCACACATTCAAGACTTGCCACCACTGGAAGAGAGCCCTGCTACGGCATATCAAACCAATGTTCAGTACCAGCTACATGACTGTAGCAACAGTGACCTCAGCCAACAGTTGAAGCAATACTGATATTATCCACAGTATATATATATATATATATATATGGTACAACTCATTCGTTTTTTTTACCAATTCAAACTAGAGTAGACAACTAGACATAACAGTAAATCTGCCTGAGGATCATTGATAAAGGGATGGGGGGAATCACTTTCTAGGTAACCCAGTCCACCTGTGTAATGTGTTGTGTAACTGCACCTTCTGGACAAAACGCTCCCTAACCTATGTGTTTGTACTCCCATTGACCCTCCACCAGGGAGAAGACCGATTTCCAGGCAGCGGTTCCACTTTTCCACCCCCTCCCTTTGGGCTGAAACCCCGCTCGGGTGAGTTCAGGCTGGGCATAGCACACTGTGGGGGGGGGGCACATCTTTATTCCTGCTTCAGTCAAAGATGTGATACAGCAGCAAAGCTGTTCTTGGCGAGCTGTCCATTTTGGCAATGACCTGATTCAGCTTATCAACCAGCAAGTTATTAGAATCGGTGTTGAACTGAAATAAATGATGGTTATGAGAGGCCTGTGCTGTAGACCAGGGATCAGTGGTCCCTTACATCCATGTTCCAAAATGAAAACATGGACATCAATTCCCTCAGCTCTACTTCTACCCCAAACCCTGAATGCTGTCACAACCTTGATCCCGCTACTTACAACATTATCCCCAGTAATAAAGCGGTCAGTCTCTTCCAAATCATTTACCTCAGAGTAGCGGGCACACATAGTCACAACTTCTAAAGAAGCACCCAGTACCTCCTTAAAACCCACTGTCCCCAAGGCCCTTTAAAGCGACTACATGTGGGTTATGCCGTAGAGGCTACCAGCCATGCCCTGACCAACAAAAAAACACCTCCTGCGATGTTTCTGTAATGGCAATTTGTTGTGTTGTGTGTTTGCTGGGAAGACGTGAATGTGAGAGCCTGCATCCAAACCTGAGGGACTATCGAGGACATTTTATTTTTAAGACTGATAAAATCAAGTACCTCTAAGAGCTGAACCACAGGGAAGACAAGCCTTTTCTGCCTCGATGTCAGATTGCTTTGGATTCAGGCTCACAGAAACGTCTCTACCTTCTGATATATGTGCTTCTGTAGGCTGAGCTAGCATCCATCCAGCTATTTGCTAAGTATTATAGGATACTGGAGTGTGATATGAACTGTTGCTTTACTTACTAACGTTAATAGCATGTCATGAAATCTGTATTGTAAAATGGCACTAATATTTTTTTTATATTTTATCTTGTGTTTTGTGCTGTTTATTTCATGGCTTCTCCTTTGTCACTTCCTTTCCTCTTTCCTCCTCTCCTTCACTTCCTTTGAATTTTTTGACCGACTGCTGCATGACCTAATGCTGGTTTTCACACCAATCACATCTCTTTTGTTACCCAACCTGCCTTTGTATTCGTTTATCAATGGTTGCTGCTTGTTTCATTTCCTTCCCTTTTAAAATTCATAACTGATTTTCCTCAACTTTCTCTGGTGTCTTGTGTTTTGGGGGTGGTTTTGGAATGGACCTGTGTTGTTCTCCTCGGCCCCGCCCCCTGCACCACGGCCCCGCCCCACCCTGTCCTTCACCCTCTCTACCTCCAGCCCCTGCCTCACTGCCCTGCTCGCCCCCACCCTGTCTCCGCCCCCTCCTTACACAGGCTCTGTCCGTCCATAAAGACACTCCCCCTAGACCAGGCGATGGAGGCATGCACAGCAGTGGTAGGTCACTCCTCCCAACTTATCAGCCAGTTGGAAGGCCTCAGAAACAGTGTGACAGTGTCAGATGTTTGCAAACAATATGCATCTGTGTTACTATTATTTCATTTCTACCCACTCTACTCTCACACCCCTACAATGTTCTACATATCTTCTCTCTCCAAATGTCGTTTTGTCTACCATGCTCTATCTGGGATCTTTCCTCTCATCCTTCTATGACCTTTCTATGACCTTTGTGGTCACATTTGAGCCTCGGACCACATGGAATACATATGGGAGCAGAGCTCTGCTTCATGAGGTCTAGTAGGTCATTGGAGAGCTTCCACACTTAACACACTCTTCTTCCTTCTTTGTATTTCCATCCCACTATCTGTTCTCATGTTGACAAGGGTGCTATGTGTGTGCTGTGTGTGCTGTGTGTGTAGTGTGCTGTGTGTGTAGTGTGCTGTGTGTGTAGTGTGCTGTGTGTGTGTAGTGTGCTGTGTGTGTGTAGTGTGCTGTGTGTGTGTAGTGTGCTGTGTGTGTGTAGTGTGCTGTGTGTGTGTGTAGTGTGCTGTGTGTGTGTAGTGTGCTGTGTGCTGTGTGTGTAGTGTGCTGTGTGTGTAGTGTGCTGTGTGTGTAGTGTGCTGTGTGTGTAGTGTGCTGTGTGTGTAGTGTGTGTGTGTCTGCGCTGTGTGTGTGTCTGCGCTGTGTGTGTGTCTGCGCTGTGTGTGTGTGTCTGCGCTGTGTGTGTGTGTCTGCGCTGTGTGTGTGTGTGTCTGCGCTGTGTGTGTGTGTGTCTGCGCTGTGTGTGTGTGTGTCTGCGCTGTGTGTGTGTGTGTCTGCGCTGTGCAGTGTGCTGTCTCCGCGTAGGGCGCTGTCTCCGCGTAGGGCGCTGTCTCCGCGTAGGGCGCTGTCTCCGCGTAATGTACTGTGTTCTGTTGGTGGAAACTGTTACTTAAACTATGTCTGCACCTCACTGCATCAGTGTGGTCTGAGACATTGGAAGGAGGTCTGCTGTACAGGTCCAAGCCCACCCAACAACACAACACAGGACACTACCGCACTGTATCTGACAGAGAGAACATGTTCATTCCTTGTGCAGACATCGGCCCAGGGTGTCTCAGCATGCTCCTTCCTGGTACAACCACAGTGTAGACACTTGCTTGGCACTGGTCTCTCTTCTGTTGCCTGTTCCACTCTCTTTGGCTCGTGGTATTTTTCATGGTATATTTTAACTGTTAGAGATAATGGTCTCAATGGGGATACCCCACCTGTCAGGATGGAAACAGAAAGCACTTATCTCCCTCCTGGGCAACTTATGTTACATGATTGTTCTTGGGGTGCACTTTCATGAAATCAGCTTGATGTCAAAATGAATAAACCTTTAATTTGTTTTACTCTTGCTAATGATAATGATATTTTATTTATAGAATACTTTTAATTTGACACAACATCTCAAGTGTTATACTTGCTTCATCTTATGTGCAAGGAGTCAGTGGCTTTGTAATGGTTCCAATAGGGTGTCAACTTGACATGCAGAAACAATGGCCTGGAGCACTGAATGTCCTACTAGTTAGAACAGCGGGCATGACTTGAACATTTTTCAGTGAATCACCAGTAAACTGGAAATGCCTCAGGGAGGTGACATCACTTGTAACCAATCACAAGTGACATCACAAGGGTCTGACCTAATCAACAGTGAGGCTCCAGAACCTGAGCTGAAGGAACCATTCCAAATCAGTGAGTCCAGGGTCACACCATATATTATCTATGGGCGACACCAGCAAGGATTGGTTACACAGCATGACCTTCTGACATTAGAAGAAATGCAAGCTGCTGCTTGGACTGACCTGATAGGAACCAGGATTGGAGACTTCCTCTCTGACATAGGATTTCCGTCTGGGGGAGAACCCTCCTGGTGCTGCCAGAAAATGTTGAACTGGAGTTGTTGTTGAACTGGAGTTGTTGTTGAACTGGAGTTGTTGTTGTACTGGTGCCGTTGTGGTTGTACTGGTGCCGTTGTGGTTGTACTGGTGCCGTTGTGGTTGTACTGGTGCCGTTGTGGTTGTACTGGTGCCGTTGTGGTTGAACTGGTGCCATTGTGGTTGAACTGGTGCCGTTGTTGTAGAACTGGTGCCATTGCAATCATCTAGCCCTATTGCCTAAGTCTAACCTAAATGCCTAAATCTAGGTTTTCCCAATTGTAACACAAAACCCAATTGTAAATTTGACACTGAAACTAACCCCTCTCCTTGAGCTGCCAAAATGTCCTAATCCGATTTGTGAAATGAAAATGCACACACACACACACACACCCACAGACACACACACACACACACACACACCCTAGCCTTGGTAAACTGTCAGCCAACTATGCTTTTTTTGGAGGAGATGCTATCTATTGCTCTGGAACGCTGTAGAAATAGAGGTAGAGTTTAGCTGGAAAGGGCAATGAAGATTAAGTGTTTCTGCTCTGCTGAAGCTAAATGGACCTTGGAAGAGTTGGCTTTGCCCTAGAGATCTTGTGGAGGTACTCTGCCCTGCACTTACCCCACCAGTCCTGACCGCTTTTACTATCACCCCTTAAGTCTCTTCCCTTTACCCTGACCCCTGACATTGTCAGTTCATCCCTCTTGAAGAGAGGAGAAAGAAAATGTCAACATGCATGCCAAGACTTAGTCAGGACCTGACAGGGCATCTCCCAAACAGATTATCTCCCAGATTCTCTCTGAAGAAAGAGAATGGAACATTTTATACTGGAGCCAGACAGTAGCTCTGACTTCCTGTTTTTGGTCTTTCTGGCCTTAATTAGCATATTTACTGAAACACATTTGTTTTCTATGCAGTTCACATAGGATTTTAAGTTTCTCTTTCTCTTTTCTTTCTCTCATTCACATTGAGCTAATGCAGTCTAGTCAGCTGGATGAAGGATGTGATTGGCCCACTGTTCTTAGTCCCCAGATTGCATTTCATTTGTCAGGACATTGGGCTGTTCTGAAGGTCCTCCATGTTTGACTGAGAGGTTCCATCCTGAATCCCCCTAGGAGAGTGAAACAATAGAGTAAGAGATTGGGAGATGAAGCAATGAAAACTGAAATGTAGACAGCAGACATTAGACAGAGGAAAAAGAGGAGAATTAAACTGAGGGCTGATAGGCCTTGTGACTGTGAGGTGAATTCAGACTGACAGACTTCCTAGTCAGTTTGAGAATGAATGGTGACCGGGTCACGGCTTCAGACAGTTTTTTAATATCCATCCATGGCACCACGGGTTGTTTAGACTAGACTGAACAGGGCTGAACTGTGCCAGTAAACAGAGAAACCCATAAGGAGACTCAGAGCCTGGCTGGCTCATAGTCAGAGTGCTTTGAGACGATGTGAAAAGTGCAATGTGACTGCAATTTATTGTTATTATTATTATTATTATTGGGGACCAACAACAGAGACTCTTTGATTCATTTTTATTAGATTTATGTAATGGAGCAATGGTACATTGCAATTTTTTGTTAGACGAGCACAAAAAATAACTAAATTACCAGCTAAGTAAAAGACAGATTACTGTTGAATAGGCTCGGCATTATTAAAACATCTGCCTAACCACACCCAAACATGGTGGGACTAGGTTGTCGAGAGGTTTGTGTTTCCAAAGCTGCTCAGATGGTCTGCTTGTCTGAGCATTATTGATAGGGAGGGAGTGATGGAGGGAAAGATGCTATAGATGTCTGTGTACAGACAGGGTACAGTCTTGTACAGACAGGGTACAGTCTTGTACAGACAGGGTACATTTTTGTACAGACAGGGTACAGTCTTGTCTGTTTGGTACAGCACAGACAGGGTACAGTCTTGTCTGTTTGGTATAGCACAGACAGGGTACAGTCTTGTCTGTTTGGTATAGCACAGACAGGGTACAGTCTTGTCTGTTTGGTATAGCACAGACAGGGTACAGTCTTGTCTGTTTGGTTTAGCACAGACAGGGTACAGTCTTGTCTGTTTGGTATAGCACAGACAGGGTACAGTCTTGTCTGTTTGGTATAGCACAGACAGGGTACAGTCTTGTCTGTTTGGTACAGCACAGACAGGGTACAGTCTTCCAGCATGTTATGAGAGTCTGCTATGCCTGTGACTGAGCTCAGTTATACTTCCAAAAATTGTCTCAAATTAGGCAATTGCTTGACCTCAGTATGTCAGGATGGATCTCTAGGGACCAAACCAGCCTATCGGTATGGACCTCTAGGGACTAACCAGCCTGTCGGTATGGACCTCTAGGGACTAACCAGCCTGTCGGTATGGACCTCTAGGGACTAACCAGCCTGTCGGTATGGACCTCTAGGGACTAACCAGCCTGTCGGTATGGACCTCTAGGGACTAACCAGCCTGTCGGTATGGACCTCTAGGGTCTAACCAGCCTGTCGGTATGGACCTTTTGGGACAAACCAGCCTGTCGGTATTGACTTCTAGGGACTAATGACCAAACTGTCCGAGAGAACAAGAGAAGAATAGAGGGACAGAAAGGGACTAATAATGTTATAATGAATAATACGTGTGTTTCATCATTGTTTGGCCTGCTTTAAGATGAGTCCCTGGGTCTTAAAGAAACACTTCCCTGTTTTCAGAAGCTGCCCACTCACTGTGAGGGGGGATTGAGTTATTGCTATAAGTGGCTATATGTATTATTCCCTTGTCTCACCAGTGTTCGGGTAGCTTGAATTGTATTTACTTGAATTAGGTATGTTTTCATTTTGTTTCCAATAATCTACGTAATGGTTTCCTCTCTGTGGCCCCATCTCATTCTGTTGTTGTATCTTTTTATGCTTCTCGTTTTCCTATCAAATCACATTCACACGCTGTAATAGTCAACATCCTGTTCTCTGTATGACGATAGGGGTGTGTTATCATTGCCTGTTGCAGTCCGTCTCTACCAACTCTGATCGTTGTCAGCCAGGCATGCTTCTGACTTAGGCCTCTGTGTGTTTATCCGTTACTTCCTACGGAGACAGACCCTCAGCTACATGACCCCCACGTGAGATGGCCAGATTTAGCCCGTGTCAGCAAGGCCCTGTTTAAACACTTTGAAATTCGTTCTTCTTTCCTTGGGTTAAAGACCCGTTCGGTGATGACACTTGGGCTCCCCCGTGTGGTCGTAATGAAAGTGCTCCAGACGACCGAGCTACTGGATGTGTGTTGTGAAGTGTGGCGTATCACCAAGCTCTATAGGGTGCCTGTTGCGTAAATGATTCACTCCTGTGTTGTAACATGCTGTTCTGTAGAGTGTCTGATCAGAGGCCAAGCTTGTTCACAACAACCCGCCCACGCACCTTTAAAAGACACCGTTCTATTGCTTTGGCTTTGTTATGCTTGAATTGCTGATTTCAGACCATGAACATTGCAAGAACATTGCAAGAACTCATCACTCTTAAGAGCTCATCGGATCTATTTCTGGAAGGCAAGCTTTATTATCAATTAGCATGTAGGAAATTCCTTTAGGCAATCAAATATTCCGCATTCACTCTCCTGTGCAGATGACTGCCTCCATGACAATGAAGGCAAACCAGAGTCCAGTCCTGCATCTGCATGAGTGGATTTGAATAAGTAGTTATGCAAGGGAACAGTAGCTAGGCGTCCTTTTGTAAGTAATTGATTTCCATGTCAGTGAATATTGTAATATGTGTATGGGCTACATCAGATACATTTAAGGTGCTATGTGCATGTGGGTGTGATGTGTGTGTTTCAAGCTAGTTGGTGTTAGTTGCTGAGCACCTGGTCTAACTGCAGGCTGTTCTCCACAGTGTTCCTGAGGACCCACAAGAGCCTTGAGTCGGTGGACCCTCAGTTCACCATGAGGAGGAAGATGGAACAGTTGAGAGAAGAGCTGGAGTTGATGGAACAACTCCGAGAGGTGGGCGACCTGTGCTTTCTCGCTGTCTGGAATTCTTACCTCTGCCAAGCTGGGTGTGTTAGGGTTTGTTTTGACCCCTCTTTGCCCTCTCTGTCGATCCAGAGCATAGAGAGCAGATTGAAGGTGGCTCTTCCAGAAGACCTAGGCTCTTCCCTCATGGACGGGGTGGTACTTTGCCATTTAGCCAATCACATTCGCCCACGCTCTGTGGCAAGCATCCATGTGCCCTCACCTGCCGTGGTAAGTGGGATAAGGGGTTCAAATGGATGATTATCTGTGTTATCGTCTGTTGGGGTCGGTGTTTGACCATGTGTGTGACCCATTAGCCCAAACTCAGCATGGCCAAGTGTCGGAGGAACGTGGAGAACTTCCTGGATGCCTGTAGGAAGATGGGTGTTCCCGAGGTGAGACCCCTCCCTCCCGTCTGCTACGTAGTAAATAGTGGCATTTCACTGATCCTGAATCAGCTTCTATTTTAGATTCTCCTTAGTTCAATTTTAACTGCGGTAGAGTGATGCTCGATCTGTTTCGGTTTGTAGAACCGTTACAGTCTATAGTCTATATATTGAAATCTAGCTTTGTGTGAGCTGATTGGGGATCACTGATGCTCTGAGCCTGTTAGGCAAATAGGTCCTATACACCAAAACGTCCTATTACAGAGGCGTTGTGCTAGTGCTGGGATGAAACGAAATCATTTCACAAGTTTACAATTTCTTTAGTTAACACAGTGTTACCTATTTCACATTGGGGACAACCCTACAGAGCAAAGCGTTTGATCCCAGAACTGGTAAATCTAGCCAATCACCTTGCCCCGTTCCCAACCCCCATCCCTCTCATTTGGGAGAAAAGGTTATGACACTAGCTGCATCATCAACATCATTCCATTGGACTATGCTGGCATCATTGCTACCTATCATGGCTTTGAGCTTCCCATATTCAACACTGCTACCAAATGACTGTTGGTGCCAAATGGAAAAGGAGCTGGTGTGCTCTCATTCCTGCAGAAAAACACTGCAGAAATGGTACGTTCTTTACTTGACTGACATTTTTTTACTACACGTGTCTGTGTGTGAGAATCAAATTAGCCCAGTGACCCTGGTGACTTATTGTTTAATGGCTCCTTTAGTAAATATAACCACCGTTTGTCAGTATTACAGTGACTCTATGTGATCATACCCTGGTTTAGTAAGCCCTGAAGGGATGTAGTTTAACTCATTATTGTCTCACACTACAAGAACAAAAGCTGCCTTCTTGTCACTGCATTTGACTGGCCTTCGGGTATTGAACTGAATGCACAGTAGCACCGTTACCAAGTGAGGCCTGTCTGATACCTCCTGGTTGCTTTCTCAGACCCCATGCTTGCTAGCTGTAGCTAGTCTGTCTCTGCTTGTATAGCCTGGCCTGAGCCAGCCTGTAATCCTGCTGCTGACACTTCTGCTGCTTGCTGGCTGACATGTGGCTACCTGGCTGAAAGAGGAGAGTTGTGCTGGATCGAAAGGTAATGCTAGCAACTGCAGCTGCAATTGAGGGTGTAGCTGGCTAACACCACCTGCGTCCTCATGGCGTCTGATTCTCTACACCCCAGCACATCATGCTTTCTGAGAGAGCAAGGGTTCCGTCTTAGGTTAACAACATTTTGTTATTCAGACTCTCTCAAAAAGCTGCATGGGATGCTGTCTTGGTAACCCACACCTGCATAAGTCCTAAACAGAAACATACATATTGACCCCTGACCTCTATTCCCACCAGTAAACTTCCTGCATGGTTTCTCTGTCCATCATTCTCTCTCATTGTATTTTCTTCCCTTATTGTATGTACTTGACACGTCTATCTTCTTTCTTTGCGGTATTTCCTCTGTGTTCTTTGTTCATATTTTTCCACCTGGCTGTGTTGTTTCATTCTCAAAATCACTTGATGCTATTTGTGTGACCCCTTTGCTTTTATCCATCTGTGTCACTTCTCTACTTTTGCATTTTTCTTCATTTATTCCTTCAACTGCTTTCGATTTTTCAATCCTCCTCCCTTTATCTTCCTTTACCTTCCTTCTCCTCAATCTCCTTCCACTCCTCCGGGCCTCAGTCGTCCCTCTGCTCGGCATATGACATCATCCAGTGTCACCTGCGGCCGATCCGTGTCACCGTGCGCGCCCTGGTTGCCACGGAGACCCCCAGAGAGGGGAGGGACTCAGACAGACAGGTGGAGGGCCCAAACCCAAGCCCTGCCCCTGAGGCTTCTACACAGGTCGCCCAGGCTCCACCTCCTGCCTGGCAGCCCTGGGACCTGATTGGTTCGAGCCTGGTACATGTGTTCTGTCTCCTCCTGCTGTTTGTGGCTTACAGCTGGAGCGAGCGGACATAACGCCATCAGTCAATATCCTGTCAAAGCCTACCCTACTCCCATCCCTGCCTCTCGCATGAGTCAACGCCTCTTCGTCGGGCAATCCTCTTTTTCTTCAACCTCTTGTTTCTGTGCTTTACTCCTCTGTCCAGGAAAACTGCTGACGGTCTCACACACACACAGATGCACGCACACTTGCGCACAAAGAATCACACAACTAACTTGCAAAATAACATGGAGCTTGTACACAACAAGTAACAAGGGTTACCTAAAATCTCTCTTAATTCTTTGGTATGTGTCAAGTCACGCTAGTCATGTTCGACTGCTAGTTTTTATGCCCTCCGGGTTCACAGACACGTTTTGAGGAGTCAGTTATATACCCTAACATTAGTAGGGTGTCTCTGTCAACAATATTCTTTGAGCTTTTTTTCCGCAATGGTCTCTGCGTCAGTATATTGCAAGTACAGTATGATGATTATTTGACCTGTATGTTTTTTCAAAGGAAATAACACAGCTCAGTAGTAATGCTGTCCATTACATTAAAACACACCAGGGTGTCTATATATTTCCCTAATATGCACACCACTCATGGCTAGACTGTGAAATGCCACTATAACACATGTTCACTAAATGAAGCTCAGTCACGTTATTGAGCCACACGTATACCATTCAATCGTTCACATTCAAGTCATTTAGCAGAGGATGGTATCCACAGCAACCTTAAGCGTGTACATTTACATGCTTTCATACTAGCCCCCTGTGGGAAATGAACCCACAGCTTTCCTGGTTCAAAACAGACTGTTTCATATTTTCATCTAGAAGATGTGTTGGATGAAAGTGTACATTACTAGTGGACTGACAAAAGATCCATCATTTCCAAACATATAATCGATTTGCACATGCAAGATTAGACGCGGCTAATCTGGAGTTCTTTATTAAAGGGCTAGTGAAAAATGCTGTGTTACAGGTGTATTTACACATACTCAGAACTGTACTTGGTGCAATGGTGCTGCTACTGGTAGACCACATTTAGAGACGGAATGAACAATGTGCACACAATTTACATATAATTCTATATGAATGGTGGTCAACATACTATGTGAACAGTATGGTGGTGAAGAATACTAGAAGCTAAATTCTACAGGAGCTTTGATATTGTTTGAGGGCAGAGGCCCTCCTGCTGCCCTTTGACCTATGTTCTTGAGACAAAGCAATGAGGTTTAACCTACTTTTCTAACTTCATTCAAGCCATGGATGTAGTATCCACGTTTTTCCATTTTACACCGCTGCCATTTTAGCGTATTCGCTGTTGTCAAGTAAACCTTACCAGCCAACTACAGTTGGTACGCCATTATGATGCTTTTAGTTCTGTGTTTTAAACCTTTGAGTGCTGATTTTAAAGGACCTAGTGAGGCTTTTAATGACGTGTTTATTCCGATGGTGTGAATGGAACTGGTAATAAATGCACAGTTTTGGGTTATCTCCCTCTTCTGTTCTGTTTCTGTGTTGCTGTTCTCTGATGACCAGGCCAGGCATAGTCAGTCTTCACAAGTTATCCAATATAGATCCACACATCTCAGTAGCACGCTCTCCGTATGTTCACTTATCACTAGAGTAGTATTTAGGGGTCTTTTTGATTTACTCGTGTTGTTTTTGCTGCCTCCTCGTCGTCTGTCTCTACTTCTCTCCCACTCTTCTCCCCCACCCTCTCTTCCTGCTTCTATGGACCTCCTCAGGATAAGCTGTG
The DNA here is from genome assembly GCA_016801105.1 of Esox niger. Lineage (NCBI taxonomy): Eukaryota > Metazoa > Chordata > Actinopteri > Esociformes > Esocidae > Esox > Esox niger. The sequence goes on along the minus strand of JACXGJ010006487.1, from coordinate 13,616 downwards.
CCTGCCTCATCACATACTAGAAGAGAAGGGTATGGTTAAAGTGAGCATGACGGTCCAGGCGCTGGTGGATGAAACTTCAATCAAGCAGGCTCTCTTCACGTGAGAGGAAGGAGACCTCCTGACTCGCCCAACACCAACAGCACTCAGTTCAGATTTTGTTTTTAGTGAAAGAACGGTAGACATTGTACCTACTGAAATAGTATTTTCCAAGGGACTGTAGTCTTCCTATTGCTATTATTATGACCAGGTTTTGAAGTTACACATGAATGCGCAAAGCTCCCTAAAATACATTTGTGGGCTATAACAATGTGGATGACATTCATAGCAAACAGGTGTGTCCACTTTAATGGCTTTTAATTATTACAAGAGTGCCTTGATGAGTTGTGGGAGAATCCAGCGACACTCCAATTGCATGAATCTTGGTCACAATAGCTTCCAGCATACCACACTGCACGTTGGACTTACTGACAGCCATCTTCCAGCCATCTATTCCAAAGGCCAAGTATAATTAGTACCCTTAGTAATAACGATAATGCCTGAGACACTAAACCACAAACACAAAGCGCTGTCTCTGCTACAGCTTCCCTATTTAAAGATATTTATAATGAAAATGGCCATGTTGTACACATTTAAAAGAATCCCAAATATTTTCTCTTTAATAGGTAATATATTTTAGGTATTGTACTGTATATTGTATGATATATATCTACTTTGAATTGATCTCACATCACATTTGTTGGTGGTTGACGTGTTGACCTAGGAGTATAGGAACGTGTTGGTTTTTTAATTGGGAGCTTTGGGTTTGTAACTCAGAGGAGGTGTGGGCATTCTGCGCTGTCATTCTTCATTCGGTAAACTGCTTCTGTCTTTTGTTTCCACACACACACCTGTACTTTTAAGTACAGGAAATCCTCAAAACAATTGTAACATACAAACATTTCAGAAATATTAGGACATTTGTTTATTTTAGGGTTCAGATTTATGGTCTTGCAATTAAAGTAAGATAGTCTGATTTTAAATGGGAAAACCTTTGACCCAAAGTCCTCACAAGTACAGTACAATAGTGGCAGTGTTTTAGAGCGACAGTGAAAAGGGAAATTGAATGAAAAGGGGTGAAGGGGAAGGGGCTTGCATGTCCTCATAATATCATTTTAAATACCTCCTGAAACGTTGTGGGTATATGCTGACCTTGTTAGTTCTACTATGTACCTGAGATGTATTCACTGAAATAAAGACACTGACACTATATTAAGAGTACATCGTTAGCAGAATATGGAAAGTAGATGCTTAAGTGCCCAATATCATACCACTACACAAAAAGCTGAAAATTACTAAATAAGGGTGTGTTGGCTTTTAATTGTACATACATGCATTTAATACAGCTTGGTATCCAAAGCTAAAGTCTTAACAGTAAAATCCGTTTTTCACTGGATAGATTTGACAGTTGCCAAAAACAGCTTTTTTTTTCAGAACCGCTTGTGAATTTAGTAAGATTTTTATATATAAAGTTTGTTTTATTCCAATAATTTAAGTCTTAAGGTGTATTGTAGGTATTTATGAGAATGGGTGAAGTCAAACTGTTATGTGATGAGGGTTTTTACAGTTGGATTCTATATTTATAAAAAATTATACTATCACATTTGACAGCATTATTAACAGTTGTTTGGATACTTGTAATTTGTATAGGAGTTAATAAGCCACACTCCTTAGGCAAGGGAAACTATTTCTAAGAATCAGAATAATGACAATTACAATACAATTTATACTGTATATAGAATGTAGGTAATTATGTATATAATACAATATTGTGCATATAATTTTTCACAGTAATCCTACCTTTTAATATTAATTTGTTTCCACCTAGCTAAAAAGAACTACTCAGGCGCCAACATTTGACAACCAGTACACCAGTTCTACATTACCTTACACATTTTCTGATGAAAGACAAGCGACTGAAGAAGAAAATGAGGGTTGCCTGTTATTTTCCTAATGAATTTATTAGTTTCTAAATGTAAATAAGGGATAATTCACCCAAATTACAAAATGGTACCATTGGTGTCCTTACCCTGTAAGCAGTCTATGGACCAAATATCATGGGACTATATGCTTTGGTTTTGTTTCCCTGGCATTTTTTTCTAAATGCTAGCACTTTAGCATTTGTGGCACAAATTCCATCCACGTCCAGAGATCTGTAATAGTATTTTTTTATTGTATCGAAATCATCCAAAACTAATTGAAATATATTGTGAAACTTAAACAGCCTTAGAGATTTATTGAATAACATGCATACAATTACAGTATTGGTACCATGACTGTGGCATTTGTGAAACAAGTACTAATTATGTAATGGTACTATTAAGGTATTTTCTACAGATGTTAAATTATAAGGGCCTTTGCTGAGCCTCACAATCAATTCTAAATACTTTTGGACAATTTGGATGATGAGACTGTGTATGATGAGGATGATGTATGAAAACTGCTGGTATATTGTAGGTCTCTGGACAAAAAATGCCTGGAAAACATTTAGAGTTTTGTTTTGGCAACTGACAAATCAGTGCATGAAATGAATCTAAATATTGCATATTATGAATTTGAGCTCTACAAATGTTTTTTTTTTTTTTATAACTCTGACTGTTGTGCAAAGCAGTATTTGTTTTCAAATTTATTTTGTATATAGACCTGAAAGCTAGTACTCCACAGTTTTGTAATTTTATGATAGGAGGACATTTATTTTGAGGATTCCTTCACATTTCGATGTATTATTATACCATTTTGTACCTTTTGTCATACTGGTGTATTTGTTGTACAGCAATTTGGACCTAATTGCATGAAACACCCCTTCAGTGTCGCCTTAACTGTTGTGAATAATGTAAATATTTCTCATCACTATCAGTAAAGATTTTCTCCATTAACTTCAATGTCTTACGTTTGATCCTTACTTAATCTACATTTACTCAGATGTTGGTGTAGGCCGAGGTCACAACATGAAAACAGATTTTGTGAACTTTTATTTTGAAAAGAAGTTTGCACAACCATGTGATTTGGCGGGCAAGCTCCCTGTTAACTAATTCCTCTGTTTAACATAGCAGGTCAGTTCCTTTCAGCTCAGCTGGTTCACTTCAGGTCATCAGGTGTTATTTTTCTGTACAGGGAAGATGGGACTGCTCAGTAGAAGGCATAGAAGACAAAGCCTGGTTGGGTTCTGGTCTACCAGTCATGCTTTTAAGCATTGAGGAACTTGGCATGGTGCTTGATGTGGTCGTTCATAAAGGAGTAGATGAAGTAGTAGCTGTGGTCATAGCCCTAAGGACGACACAGGCATTTAAATAACATGTTTGAATCTGGTAGGATGCAGTACCTTTAGTGACACAAAATATTTAAAAGAAAATGGTCCACCTAGTATACTGTACACTGAATGCTCTGTCTGTGTTGCCTTAAATCAGTACACTAGCCTGTTTTGCTGATAGTATAGTTTACACTTCAACATTTGTGAGTTAAAAAACAAATGTGTGTAAAAACGTTATATTCTCTAGACTGCAATGGGCTGTTAAATAGTGTATCAGCAGTTGCCACTGTTGAATGCTTTGCAACACTGACCGGCTGAAGCCTGAACACCACAGGAATCTTCTTTTCAGAGCAGGCTGCAATCAGGTTGTCAGGAAGCAGCTGGCTAGCTGACAGGAACTGGTCATCACGGCCTTGGTCGATCAGGATGTCCAGCTGAGGCCCACAATAGGAGCCTGCCAGCACAGTGGCATCATAAGCCTGGAGAATAAAGGGAGACGGGTGGTTTGGGAAGAAAAATTGAAACAGTTGTTGCTCACAAATGCTACTCTAACCCTAGGTGTTTCGTTTTAATAGACCCCTTTGAGTGTAACTACCCCATCCCAGAATGTACCTCCCAGTGTTTCTTGTCTTCACCCAGGTACCCAGTGAAGGCCTTCTGCCCCCAGGCACACTGCATGGGGTTACAGATGGGGGCAAAGGCAGATACAGCCTGAAGGGAAGGACCGGGCATCGTTCACATATACATATTACATCATGAGGACTATTACTGTCTATAGGTCTTGTGTCACATTGCCATGCCTTGTATTTTCCAGGGTTCTTTAGGGCGCAGATGAGGGCTCCGTGTCCCCCCATCGAGTGACCAGAGATTGACATCTTCTCTGGGTCAGTTGGGAAGTTGGCGTTGATCAAACTAGGCAGCTGAGAGGAAGAGACAATTGATATGTGGCAAATGTTAGGGCATTTAAAGCAGCAAAAGCAGACAGGATCTACTGAAAGGTGACCCACACACCTCCTCAGTGACATAGGCATACATGCGGTAGTTGGTCTTCCAGGGTTCCTGTGTGGCGTTGACATAGAAACCAGCTCCAGTGCCAAAGTCCCAGCTCTCATCTTCACCCTCAATGTTACATCCACCTGAACATAGTTCATGTTATATGGAGTCATGTGAATGAGAAACTGGTGAGATGTCAGCCTTGGAGTCTTGAGAACAGAGTAAATGTAAATGCAACTTGATCTGAACTTTGTGTACATTTACTGATGCTTGTTTTAAAACAATAGAGAAATGGAGGAACGTTTGAACGGTCCAGAGAATGTTTTAGGGTAAGTTTAGGCTAATTATGCAAATGTGCACAGATTTGTCAGTAGTCTATACATCTCAGTGTTTTAAGTTGGGATACCCTAACAATATGAAAAAAGTTGGGTTATCCTCTGTGCATTTGCTTTAAAGGTACAAAAGATTCTATTTTGGGGTGGATAAATGCTAATTATGCAAATGCATGCCATCATAGTTGATAGACATTTGAGTATTTTAAGTTGGAATAACCCAAACTTGAAATAAAGTTAGTTTGATCTCTCTTGAATCTTTTTAGAGATACTATTAAAGGGTTTATTAATGCTATTTATGCTAATATGTAAACAGTCAATACATTCTTAAGCTTAAAATAAAAAGCATGTGTTTCACACGTGGGCTGGTGTCCGGTGCTACGATTATGATGCCGTGCTCAGATGCTGCCTGTTGACTGCCAGCCTTGGTGATGAAGTTCTGCTCTGTGCACGTCAAACCTAAGTAGAAGAGACGGACATCTTTATTTAGAGGCCGCTGGGATTTCCCACCTTTAACTCGCTGCAAGTACATCTGCAATCAGGTCACTCGGGTTCTCATACGGGCCATTCTGATAGGAGCGTGGACGCAGAGGGACATATGGCTCAGAAAACATTCCCCAATTCAGGAATAGTCCATGTCACTGTACGCGCGCAAGTCTACCATTTTGCCAAACATTACATTGAAAAGGTGCCTTCCGTTTTATAGATCTAATGCTAGGTGACTAAGCCATGGCAGCAGTTTTGGAAAACACAAATGACAGTCAGCCAATCAGGCTCCTTGTTGTTCAACAAACACTCCACTCAACAACAGCTGTTGTGCGTCAGCTACCTTGTATTAGAGTATGACAAAGGCAGTTTAATAAAAAAACTGACATATTTGAAACTTGCACTTTTTTGCCACACTGGAAAATTACAGTACATTAACATGTTGTGCAGTTCTTGGACTGAGACAGGTTTATCCAAGCCGCATGCCCCATCCTTGCTGGCCTAATCAGAATGGTTGCACCAGTAGACCAGAATGCTTTTCTGATCTGATTGCCAATACAGTCAGATCATAAAATGTACCTGAGAGCCAGTAGAAGACAGGACACTTCCCATTCTCAGCCTTAGGGGGCAGGTAGATGGCAAACTTCATTTTACACTTCAGCTCAGTGCTAGACAGACGTGCATGTATGTTTAGGACTCGTTTTCCAATAAGCCAAAATTGTGTATTATTCTTCAATATCATTATTGCATTAAACTTAAAAAAACACAAAAATGCTGCAATGCGTTGCATTCATGTGTGTGGATATATTCATGCAGGATTCGCTGCCTTGTTACAGTGACGGGGCTTACCTGTCATGCTCGAAAACCTTTTGGTAGCCACCGCTGCATCTGTTTGATGTTACTTGGGTCAGGGCCATTTTTCTGTAACCTTTGAAAAGCCCAAGTGGGAAAGTATTACGTTATGGGTAAGGATTACATAGAGTAAATAAAAACAAAATTCCTAAGCCATACACCTTGTGCACATGTGGAGATCTGACAGGATTTGACGTGTAAGAAATGTGGTGACAGCGCCATCTTCATATAGGAACATTCGCCATATTACTTTTACCTTTTGCACTTAGTAAATCCTCTCAAACCTCCACAAGTACAATGGTTGTAAAGGTCTGTGGATCCATTAGGGAAGTTATATAATCATTTTTTTAGGTAGCCTACTATCTTAACTTGCGTGTAGTGAATTCAAGGAAACGGTCACTGTTTATAACGCCAGTCTACATGCAGTGCATATTAAAATAGAATAAGATAATTATGGTCAAACGCCGGTGCAAAGAAACGGACTGACCATTAGCAGAGGCCCAAAGTGAGTATAGTCGTCTAATTCGAGCAGGCACTACAAGAAAGAAACGTCGTCAGTCTCTGGCAAGTACTAGTAAACTAAAATGAGAATTTGCTAAAGCCTGTGCTACATGTAACAACTTAAATTACACACAAACCATGCAGCATATCGGTTTATGTCTAGCTATCTGGTGTATTCGAGTTTCAATCCTGCAAGCAATATGCATTTGTGCATCTTATTATTCCGACAATTTCTACTTTTTAAAAACAGGTAAAATGCATAACTGTATTTTATTCATATCGACATTCCTCGTTTAAAATAAAATTATTGCAAACTATTTCTCTTCAGCTAGTTGTACTGTACCTTCTTCTTGGATCTACACGGCAGGGTTCAACGTGAGGTGAACGTGAGACGTAATGTGGACGCCTCCCCTTTTTCGTTTCGTCTCCATTTTGTTCCGTCCCATTTCTAAAAATGAATGACGGTATTCAACCGAAAGGATGCGCTGGTCTCAAATAAATAATACTGAGGTCACGCTATATCAAAGGTGTGGAGATATGATGTCTTGGGGATGCTTCATATGGACCTGGAAATCTTGCTATCGTTGAAGGAACCATACATTCTGCTCTTTATCAGAGAATTCTAAAAGAATAATGTCATGCAATAATTGTGTAGGGATATTGAAACAAAAATACAGAATATCAGAAAGGGGACAAATACTTTCTGGTAACACTGCCCCCCCCTTGTTCCCACAATAACGGTTCATAACTGTCCTATACCCCACTATCATCACTTGGTTTTATTAGGCGCATTCCAAGTAGAACATTCATAAAGATCAAATTTGATCACATGCCTAATGATTAATTATTATTTTACCTGAACTAGAGAGACTGGTATAGTATTGCAGTTTGGCCTTTTCACAGTGACTTGGAGCAATCCTTCACTGTGATGATGGTTTGTTTGGCGTGCCTTACTTGGTCTTCCAGGATATAAAAAATACAAACCCACAGTCTAAGTAATTTAGCACACTCTCTTATCCAGAATAAGTTGCAGTGAGGGATGCATGTTAATACTTATTTCCTACTGGCACCCTGTGGGAACTAAACCCACAACTCTGGTGTTGAAAGCACCGTGCTATTCCAACTAAGCTAGACAGGACCACATACAGAAAGTTCCTCAGACAACAGACTGTTGGCGTAGACAGACATTGCCACAGTAATAGTCCCGTAAATCTGTCAATAGTCTTCCCAGTACCAACTTTAAAAACTCTAAAAATAATCATGTCAGTATTTAACTTAATAATAGCACTGGTAGCAAGGACAGGCTGGACAAATATAATAAAATAACATCTCATGGTGCAATGACCGACTTTCTTCAACATGCATGTCAAAGCAATCAGTGGCCATTCGGGTGCATCTGTCTAGAACAGGCTAGGATCCCCTAAACAGGTCGCACAGGTAGACTGGCCGTATGGGGACGGTCAGCCACAGTGCGTAGGTACCCTGAATCAGTCTTAAGGGACCTAATGTGTGCCAAGAAAATATTCCCGCACAATTATATCACCATCACAAGCCTGTACTGTTGACACACGGCAAGACAGATCCACTGACTGGTGCGGTTTACCCATTCTGACCCTGCCATGTACACATCAAAGTTCTATCCAGTTTCGGTGGTCACATGCCCATCTTCCCGTTCTCAGCTGACTGGAGAGGAACCTGACATGATCTTACACTGCTGTTGCCCATCCACTTCAAGGTTAAATGTGTTGTACTTTCAGAGATTTCCTTTTGCACATATCTGTTGTAGAGATATGAGTATTTGATGCCTTTCTTTCTGTTTTAGTAAGTCTGGCCATTCTTTTCTGACCTCTCTCATTAACAGGGTATTTTTGCCCACTGAACTGCCCCTCACTGGATATTTCTGGTAAATCGCACCATTCTCTGTAAACTCAAGAGACTGTACTGTGCGAAAATCCCAGGAGGTCAGCTTTATCTGAGATCCTGGAACCGCCATGTCTGGCACAAACAATAATCCTATTGTCAAATTTGCTCAGATAACACATCTTCCCCATTCTAATGCTTGTTGAAACATCAACTAAATCTCTCAATCATATCTGCTATTTTTATGTATTGAGATGCAATTTGCTGTTTTTCTATTTGCACTAACAAGCAGGTGTACCTGATAGAGTGGCCACTGATTTGATTTTAAATTGCTAACAGTATTTGTGTCATACAATCAACAACAGACAATATCAAACTGACTTTAGAGACATACTTTAGTTATGCTCTTGACAAAAAAAGCTTTTGTCATGGCAAATCCACACCTGACATAGGTGGTGATTGATGTTTTGGAATGATGGTATTTCTTTACATACAGTAAATACGGATCTCTATGTCAATATCCACGTCAATGTTAAAAGTTGTTATTAATTATGTAAGATAATCGACTGAATTTTTTTTCCGAACAATGTTCTACCGAACCATTTTCAAGATGCAGTTGCCTTCATAGTTAATAAATATTCACTACCGTTCAAAATGTTCTGGCCTGTCACGCCTACACCATCTCCCCTCCCTCTGCCATGCTCTGATTCGCCAGTGTTCTAGAAGATCACCAGCGTTCACAGATCCGATCTCTCCATTTTATTGCAGACACCCGTTCCTCATCAACACCAATCATCCACCTATATCCAGCCCTCTGATTCACACACCTCTGTCACATACTGTCCCTGTATCACATGATGCCAGAGGTGTGTCGGTGTACTCCTAGTTCAGCACGTTCTTTATTGTTTGTGCATGTATCGCACCTTTTGAGTTACCCAGTTGAGTTCTACTCAAGAACCGCATTTGCCTCCTGTGTCTCTGTGCTTGTTGGATCGGCTGACAGGGCCACATAGAAATGTCCTTGTTTTTGATAAAAAGCACATTTGTTGTCCATTAAAATAACATCATTGATGGTGTAAATGACTATTGTAGCTGGAAACGGCTGATTCTTAATGGAATTTCTACATAGACGTACAGAGGCCCATTATCAGCAACCATCCGTCCTGTGTTCCAATGGCACGTTAATCCAAGTTTAACATTTTAAAGGCTAGTTTATCGTTAGAAAACCTTTTTGCAATTATGTTAGCACTGCTGAAAACTATTGTGCTGATTAAAGCAACAAAACTGGCCTTTAGACTAGTTTAGTATCTGGAGCATCAGCAATTGTGGGTTTGATTGCAGGTTCAAAATGTCCAGAAACAAATAATTATTTTCTGAAACTCTTAAGTCTATTCTTGTTCTGAGAAATTAAGGCTGTTCCATGTGAGAAATTGTCAAGAAACTAAAGATCTCGTACAACGCTGTGTACAACTCTCTTTATAAATCAGTGCAAACTTGCTCTTACCACAATAGAAAGCGGAGTGGGATGCCTCAGTACATAACTGATCATGAGGACAAATACAATTGAGTCTAGTTTAAGAAACAGATGCCTGACCGGTCCTCAGCGGGCAGCTTCATTAAATAGTACCTGCAAAACAGTTAAGAAGTTACTGCAAGATGTTGGACTTCTATGTAGAGTTGCAAAGAAAAAGCCCTATCTCAGACAGGTCAATAAAAAGCAAAGATGGGCAAGAGAATACAAGCACAGGACAGAGGAAGACTGGAAAGAAGTGGTATACAGAGACAAATCTGTGGTTTTCAAATCACAAAGAACATTTGTGAGACGCAGACCAAATAAAAAGATGTTGTAGGAGTGCTTCATGCCATCTGTCAAGGATGGTGGAGGCAATGTGATGGTCTGGATTGAAGCCAGTTTCCTCCTACAACATGACCATGACCCAAAGCACAGCTCCAGACTATGCAAAACTTATTTAGAGAAGAAGCAGTCAGCTGGTATTTTGTCTATAATGGAGAGGACAGCACAGTCACCAGATCTCAACTGTCACTTATGTGATATTAGGGGCTTGTTGATTTTGGCATCAGGACAGTGACTCGGTTTTCCCTAAGAAAATGCATATCCAAAACAAGAATCCGGAGTGTTTTATGCTACAATGCAAGGTAATCATTATATAATATTGAGCAAGAAACATTGTTTGTTCCAGTAATTTTTGGTAATTTACATGCATTTGTCAACAGCTCATCCCATATCTTAGTTTAACACACCTTTTTCCTACATATCCATCACGTTATCCTCTTACATTCAATGACTGTTGGGTATAGTAACTAATTATATTTTGAACATCTGCCTAAAAATAAACTAGTCAGATGTTGTCTGATGTGTAATCATAGTTAGGCTAGCCAACTGGCAATATTGATTTTAGCCATCTGCTGCTAGTTGCATCTATTTAATGTCAGCCAGCGATAATTTCGTCTCCAATCAGCACTTTGCTAGGCTAGGTAACCTTGGGAAAAATGCTTCCAGGGCATGATTAGACATTTTGTAACATTCATAGATGTTTGTGATCACTTGAACACCATGATTTTTGTTTTAGTAAGGGGTTTCGGAGTTGACGTATTGATACGTTGATATTGCAAACTACTTCTGATGGTGCAGGAAATTGTGAAAGACATGAAATCTCAGCTTCTGCTGGGGCCAAAGTGTCACAGCGTGGAGGCATGACCCAAGGCGCAGAGCTTAAGTATGGAAACATTCATTTATTTTATCTTTCAAAGTAATAAACCAACAAAATGGACAGGCAAATCAAGAACTGAAAACACAATTTGTTTATAAAACTAATCTGTAAATCGACCCACTCAAGCCCATTTTTGCCCACACACTGTCATAAAATAATCCAATTTACTGGAAACTGCCCCACCTGGCCACACTGTGAGGGTTCCAAAGTGATGCAGCATACTTTCATCAGGCATCATATCAGAGAGGTAAGAGCATTGCCAGAGTAATGTCCTGGGCCATCTTCTCCACACGCTGGAGGGCTTGGTTGTCATACGTGGATCAGTTCTCATACCAGACTGTGATGGAGCCGGTCAGAATGCTTTCATGCTTTTAATGTGCAGCGATAGTATTTAGAGAGGACCCAGGGTGAATGCTAATTTTCTTTTGTTTCTTTAAGAAGTAGAGGGCTTTGGACCCCCTTAACAAAACTGGTGGCATGGGTGGACCGTTTCACTGTTTTAACAGCTGCTTTAATTGCTGCTTGTAGGCAGGGCGAATGAACAGGAAGATGTGTTTGAATTGCACAAAAGTTGACAGGGATGGATTTTTGGTTCTGGGTATTTTTACCTTCAGTGGAGCATAGTGCTATTCCAGAAAGATGAATGAGTAACTGAGGGAGCTCTGTTAAACCAGTACATACTCTGAGTTGCAAAAATTAAGAGACCTGTTTCCTTTCCAAAAAAGTCATAAAGGAAGGTTTTGAGTGGTTAAAATTAGGAGACCACTGCAAATTGAGTGCTTCTGTTCCTCACTCAAAACTTTCCTTTTCAATTACAAAACCATAATTGTTTCGTGAGCTGTGATTGATTTATTATCTGGGCATGGGTGGGAAAAAGTTTGATGAGGACGATGGGTGACTTGATTGATGACAAAACCGCAGTAGGCTATATCACTGATGATGACGATATAGTCCCTGGGGGGAGGTCAGCGACCTGGCAACAGTCCTCCATTGAACATTAGCAAGACAAAGAACTGATCGTGAACTATTGGAATTGGAGGAAACATGGAATCAAGCCCCCATTCACACTGCCTGGTACTGAAGTGGAGCCGGTTGAGCTTGTATACACGTCACTGACAGATGAATATAGTCCACTCATCCCCCCCAGGAGGCTGTAAGGATTTGGCACGGGTCCTCAGACCCTCAGAAGTTCTACAGCTGACCACACTCTGATTGGCTGCAACTTCACACGGGCAAAGAAACGGCACCACCCAGAATTCCAAGGTGCTTTGTGGGGTGATGTGAACAGCAGAGTACCTCACGTGCTATCTGCCATCCAAGACCTCTACACTGGGCCGACTGACTAAAGAAAGCCTGCTCCACACCGCATGCATGGCAAACGTGTCTAGAATGGACAGGACCTACGGCTGTTCTGCAGGACTGCAAAATGTCTACTAAATGTGTACCAGCACTCTCTGCATGGTCCCCTCTTTGCGCTGGCCCTTTAATACCGATTTAATGTACACATAATGGACTCTACCCACCCACACACACACACACACACACACACAAACACACACACACTATTACTTTCCTCATTTGGTGTTTATTTATTCCTTGTGTTGCAATTTTCTATTTATTTTAGTTGTAAATTCTTTACCTTTTTTGGGATGAAAGCCCGTAAGTCAGCATCTTAATGTTAGTCTACATCTGCTGTTTACTAAGCATGTGATAAATACAATTTGATTTGACATGAGCACATATGCCCGCAAACGTGTGAATGTATCACACACACACACACACACACACACACACACTAACACACGTACACTTTTGTGCACAAAGTTATTATGTAAGTTGTGTGTTTTCCTGGAAGAATTGCAAGACAAATATTTAATCAGGACAGTGTTTTCATTTCTAATGTCTTTAGTGCTCAACATTTGTAACTATGAGAAGGAAAAGAGTAAAGAATGACTCTAGGCCCAGATTCAAGGATATACTGGATGATTTTCAGAAAGCAAGACAGGATAATAATTCCATTGTGCTTACATGGATAATGCTTTCACTCAATTCATGTCTGGTATCCAGTAAACCCAGTATAAACACAATATATCCAGTTAAACAGCGAGGGAACCATTTGACATTTTATAAATCATGTATTTTGGCTTAGTAATAGGAGAGGTATGCAGAAATGCTAGTGTAACCATTAAGGTACAGAATAGTCGGGGAGTCTTACACAACTGTCATAGTTCCAAGGTCCCGCCATATGAGTTCCATTCCAGTGACATTCTTAAATGTCTACAGTTTTATGACCCCAGACAATGTCATCAGGAGTCTGTCAGTCTGACTAGATCCGACCGTTGTCACAGTTAAAGCCCCATGATCAGTTCAGAGAAAATGTCACAGTGTCCGGTGTACGAGGACAGAAGAGCAGAGGCAGAACGGTTGGTGTAGAAATAATCCATGTTTTAATCAAAAGGAACAAAGTAACAAAGGAAAACTCAAAACAGACACAATGACTGGGTGAACTATAGCCTACGGCTAACAACCAAAATAAACCACAACTACGTGCACAAACATTCAACATAAGTAGGT
>JACXGJ010006486.1:9003-34301 GCA_016801105.1 Esox niger | reverse complement strand
GTACCGCTGTTATTCACTTCACCTGTCAGTGGTCACAATGTTATGGCTGATGGTTGTACCGCTGTTATTCACTTCACCTGTCAGTGGTCACAATGTTATGGCTGATGGTTGTACCGCTGTTATTCACTTCACCTGTCAGTGGTCACAATGTTATGGCTGATGGTTGTACCGCTGTTATTAACTTCACCTGTCAGTGGTCACAATGTTATGGCTGATGGTTGTACACATCCGGTGTATTCAACTCTTACCCTAAATGATCTGGTGCCGCTGGTTCGGTTTTATATCATTAATTGCATCCACCTGGTGTCTCAGGTCAAAGTAAGCCCCAGATTATAGGAGTTCAACGACCAAACGTGCTGGAATTGGCATTGAGATCCAGATTTGAATACCCCTGATGTAGATATTGTTTTTCCATGTGTTGTGTAAAACGCTGTAGTTCAAATAGTGAACTCTTATGTATGCTAGTTGCTGACACATCCACACCTTCCCCCTGGAATGTTCCTGATCTGTTGGACTGTTTATTTTCTTCATTAAGGTGACAATTTCAGTTGTATCCATCTACCTAGGACTACCAGGCTGGATTGCTGAGGTTACTGGTTAATTTTCAAGAGGTAGACAATTACCCAATGATAACAGTGTGAGATTTGCAGATATTGATCAAATCTTGATGTCACAAAGTCTCCAAGAAGACTGTTAGCTCACACAGCATTATGCGAAAGATATTCATTATTGCTCACACACATTTAGTTGTGGTCCACTTGCAGTGTCCATTACGATTATGCCCGCTTCTCCCCAACCACCCACACCAACATACATCGGCCCAAAGCTGAATTGAGTGGCCATCCCAGTTAGGTGTTATTTCAAATAGGATTGTGTGGCTTAAAACGCCAAAGGTGACATTAACTGTAATTAGCCTACACAGCCTCATCCCTAGGCTTAGTGTTACTGCAGATTAAGATACTATCTGCAATCCAAATCTGCCATGAACTCATTGAACTGACCTGCAACTCGGGATCCTGTTTACCGACACATCAGTCTTATGATAAGCGTACGTTTACAGTCTGTTAGTCAGAATTGGAATCTGAGTATCTAAATCTTATTACAAATCCAATTTGGCCTCTGTCGCACATCTTATAATGTAATTAAATATTAACCTAGTTGCTTTCCATGCATAAAATCGCTATATTGCCTAGACTGAGTCAACCATGGATTAGATGTTTGACTTAATGATTATTTTTGACCAAAATAAATAAACAAATTGTTAATGGAATGAAATCCTTTTTTGGGAGCAATTCGTAAATCTGCCACCAGAGGGCTGCACACACCACTCAATAACTAGGCCCATGGATAGGATCCTAAAAAGCGCCAATACTTCAGTTAAACGTCTGGTTGCTGCTCTTCACGATTGTTAAAATGATAATTAGTAACATTTTAAGTCACCCAAATAGATTCAGAGCATGAAAACAGTGCAGGTTAGCATTGATTTGAAACACGGTGTCTGAATCCCCAGAGATATCCCAACAGTCTCCCCCGCTGCAGACTGCCAGGGGGAGGGGAGCTGCAACACTAGTCTGCATAGCCTGAAGGAGTGTAAGTCAAAGTCCGCGCGACTGGCCGCAATGACAAGGCCTGCAGGGTGGAACACGGCGCACAAAGCACAATGTCAGCCGTGACAACTGCTAGTCTGTCTACCCTGGCTGCCGGTTTCTTGACCAGAATGGACAGAGCATGAGTGGAATTATTTTTCAGCTTTAAAAAAAAAAAACATTTACTCCAAAAAGAAAACAGGAAAGAGAAATGTCAACCTGTCTTTATTTGTTTCCTGCCAAAGACATAATGGTTAAGACGCAGAGCAGTTCCAAGTCTAGACGGTGTGTAGCCCTGCTGTATGGACGACCGTGTCCAGGGGTGGCACGGCTTGCCCGATGTCTGCTCCTGCCTGTCTCCGTGTCTGTGACATCCTCCTTCGGGGATCGACAAGTGGTTGCTCTCGTGTGGCACCAAACAATGTGGTTGGAGCACCATGGACTCATTCTAAAAAGCTGCCATAAGATCTATGTGTGAAAACATGAATGTAGGATGGCATCCACACCAACATCCCTACTTGGGGATGTCTACCCAATGGTCAGCTTTGAACTTTGCTAAGGCATTATGTTCAAACACAGAAACATACAAAAAACACGTTCAGTCGAGTGCTGCAGTTGTGCTATGTTGAGCCTAAATCACGATGTTTGCTTGCATTTCAGACTAAAGCCTGTAACTCAACAGCCCGCATACAGCAGCTACAAGGTTAACCTTAACATTGAGCATGTTTTATTGGTGTGTTGTTTTGCTCAGCCACATAGATAATTGCTTGTTTGTTTTTTTGGACCTTCGATAAAATGTTCAGGCTCCACTGGTCTTCTCTATTGTTCACGTTTTGATCAGAGCAATGAAAACAGCCGATAGACGGGTTGAGATCAATAACCCCCCCCCATCGCTGGCACAATGCTGAGAATATAGCCTGAGTAAAGATGCATTCCAATTGAGCTCGTCAATATGGTTCATGATCTTTGAGAAAATAAATGTTTCAAGAGCAATAGTTAATGGCGCCCCCCGATTCGCCCCCAACCCACAACGCTCTCTCTGGCCTGTAGCTGTGTTTAGGCCGGGGGGAACGACCGTCTCCTATTAACCAGGCCGCGTTGGAATCGATGTGGAACATAAAAGGGCTTAATCTTTTCAGGTGCTTGCTTCTGATTGCCTATTACACTATAATAACACATCTCTGGCCCCGTCGAGCGTGAGGCCAACTCAAACAAAGCAGGGCCACCTAAAAACAAATCAATGCAGAGCTGTTCGACCGCACTTGGCTTTCATTACGGGTGTTAGCACGCCGGGCGCTAACCGCACTTAGCTTGCGTTCTGGGATACACTCGACGGCTGCTCTGCGGTGCCGTGCTATGTGGGCCATACTGTCCTGTGCCGTACGGTGGAAGATCCCTCTCATAAATGCTCTCTCTGTTTCGGAGTGACAGCTGCTGGATGGCTCTGGGGGGGATTACTTGCCTTGCCCGGTTAAGCCCCGTACTCATACACACGCAAATATACACATACGGAAACATGCTACATCCGCTCATTCACACGGACACACACAGTAGTCCAAATAGGACTCATCAATTATACGTTTTTTTTAAGTCTGAGTAAATGTTCAGCATGTCCAGAAGGACTGCGGGCGATGTGAACGGCGTTCCGCCTCTTCTCGGACTGATCTCCGGACAGTCCCGTCCCCCTCCGCTGCCCCCTCCCCACAGAGCTGGGTGCCAGGGACATGGATGGGAGACCGAACCAGCACTCTACAGACAGAACCAGCAGGACATGTGGAGGACGGCAGAGTCCGGCAAGTCCAGGACCGGAACCGAAGCCACAGACGGACTGGACGAGAGTAGAGTGGTCTTCAGAAATTCCTCAAGTCCTGGGAGGGGGTGGGGGGAGGGGGGGGAGAAACAAACAACGTGAGTATCGTCTGTCCTTCTGAAAAAGCTGTAACGCCGCGGGTGCCTTAAGATGTCCGTCCCGGTGGGGCTGACCCAGGACAGAGGCTGCACTTAACCCTTCCACGGGCCTCTTGGAGTATTGACATTCTTCAATCCCCGGCAGATTGTGCCCCCCGTTCAGCTCCCTGCAGTGGGGACATATGGTCAGCAAGGGCTGGACTCGAGCCGCTGAACACGTGCACACCGCCTGCCCGGGACACACACACTCCCTCCTACGGCCGGCTTAATGCCTCCCTCCCCTCCAAACTTAAAGCAACGTCCAAACCCTGTTAGACAAATGAGCAGCAGCTCGCGGTGGAATTGATCCGCCCCCCCCCGTCATGTTGGGATGTGAGGGAGCTGTGTCGGGACAGCTCGTTCTCAGCGGGAGTGGAGCTGAGAGGTTGTTCCAGACAAGGGGGGGTGTGCAGGGCGGGAGACTGCGGACACGCGAGAATTCGTCGAGTGTCTCTCCAGGCTGCTGGCGGCCTGTCTATTTAGCCGCGGCCCACTGGGAACGATGCCGCCGCCTGCACGTCGTCTCCTCCCACTGACTGGTCACAAACGCTGCCTGGCCTCGGGTGACTGACTGATGGCGGCCTGATAGTTTTGGTGGCTTAACGCCACAGTGAGTGTGCCACATCCTGTAGTAGAGCCGGGTCTCATTTTTCACCTCAGACTCAGTGTCCGCTAAATCACCGTCATCACGTCAAACTACTCCTAATGATGCCATGTCATTGTCCCGGCAGACGATCTGTGGTTACTGTACGCTGCGGTCTGTTATGGAGACATCTACAGTGAACTACAGCCAGTGGTGATAGTGAGCTTAAGAGACACAGAGATGTTCTGTCGACATGATAAATTTGTGGCGAGAAATCATGAGTGAAAGGTTACAGGCGCTGTTCGATGCCATTTAACAAGCCCAGTTGTCTTTCATTTGCACCCAAAGCAGCATGCCAAATGCACACAAAGAACACGCGCAGGTTAATTAGCTAATATGCGCAACGGATTAAATGTCCCCACTGAACACGGGGCATTTTTTCTCCTTTATGAAAAGCCTAAATGTGTCTGTTATCTGAGCATGTGGTCCTGGGATGTGATGGCCCCGGCGCAGTGAAGAAAGCCGAGATCACAGAGTGAACGGTAACACTGGTGGAGAGAAAAACACCCCTTCATCACACCTCAAAAACCGGGCCCGTTTTCATGTCAGCATGTTTTAGTCTTTGAGCTCAAAGCGCAGGCCGACTGGGGCCTCTACATGTCCAGGAGCAGGGCGACCGCTGAAGGTGATACAGACTGACCATCACATTTGGGTGTGTGTTCTAAGAAACCCACCCACCGGATGCTGTTGTCTGTCAACCTGAGACCTTTAGAACCAACACACCCTGTCCCTGGCCCGTGAAGTTTAGAGCCTGGTGGTGAGACACTGAGGCCATTAAGGAGCGACACATCTACCCAAGAGTGGATGTTTGGAACGACACACATCTACCCAAGAGTAAAAACTAGTGACAGCAACAGTATTTACGATGGGTATCACCCTTTTCCGTTTCTACAAATTGATATGTACTATATTTAGTAAATGCTGTGTGGGTGGAAAACAGGTAGTATTGATGTAGGATGTTGTGTGTATTTCAGCAATTTTTTTTGGGATACATCAGAAAATGGTCACTAATGGGAACTTTTTTCTGGTATCCAAACAAAATAATAATAAATGGCAGGTGATTGACATTGAGGTTAGATTAGGTTGAAATAAAGTGTGTGGTTAAGAATGGGGTAAAGTTCAGGGTTAGGATTACAGTATACTTTTATTTAAGGGCAATCAATATAAATGTCCCCATTGAGATAGCTAAGTAAACGTGTGAGTGTGTGTGTGTGTGTGTGAGAGAGAGACAGAGGCACACAAACGAAATTGCTTTTTTGCGTGAATCTGCCAATGCCTGCTGGGCTTACAGGGCTTTTAAGCACAAGGGAGCCCAGAGCTGCATCCATGGTTTTTGTTGTGCTACACTGCCTCCCAAACCGGTTCAAATTAACCGCTAAACGACGGCATAATTAGCAGGCATTGGCTCATGAACATTGTTCATTTAGACCAAGGTGGGTGAACAAACGTGGTCGAGAGGCTAAGCGGGCGCAGCCGGGGCTCTTTGTCGGAAAACGTAATGTAAGACAAGCCCTTGTAGTCTCAGGTTAGGCTTCACAGCCAACATCAGTAAGGTGTTTTAATGCGTTTTCTTGTGGTTTGGCCTTTTGTGGCCCTGTAATAAAGTTACGAAGCTACATCGAAATTCATTACTAATTAACGGAATGGCCGTTTCGGGTCCTTGAGTTATATGCATTTTTTTTAAATAGTAGAGCAGAAATCCCTCGTGCCAATCATCTGACACAACTAGGCCATATCTGGGGGTGGAGTCTTTCTAACGTAAGTAACGCATAAAAGGTCTCATCCGGAGCATATGTCTGTCTGTCAGCCGTGAAACGCGACGCCTCTGTCTCCGGGTGCGAAGTGTGCAGTCACATTTTCGCAGCGGCGTCGCGCTGCGCTCTGACAGAAGCCGTTTCGCTGTGTGGCGGGCGAGCGCCAGAGGTGCTATTTTTCATCCTTTGACTTTGGGGTGGCATTCGGCGGAGGGCCGGGGTTGTGACCCGTGAAGGCTGCCTGGCCACAGGGCCTCTCCCGGGGCACGACTGGGGCTGGGCGTGCTCAAGAAAGGTAACAGATTCCAGTTCAATGATGAGTCAATAACTGGCTGTGGGGAAGTGTCTGAGCGCATACTGTAAAAATATGAAATGAGGGGTGAGCTGTGGATTTAAGCATGAGAACAGTTGAAATGTCTGTGGTATTACTGCTCTGGTTATACAGTCCACCCATACAATACTAAAACAATGTCATTTCACATATTTGCGATGCAGCAACATGGCAATTATGATTGAAATTACACAAGTCTAATTTAAAACACACCATTATGTTCTATGCGTGTGTTGAAGTCAAAGTGAATTCGGTACTGAACTGTCAGAGCATCCTTTAATTGGAGTTCTACTTTGTGTCATCAGGATAATTTCGGACTCCCCCGAGTTGTGTTAAACAATAGCAGAGGACCATTTAGGAATTACCATCACATAATTATGTGGCAAAAACACACCTTTTTTCTGCAGACATACAAACACATGTCCTACTCTGCAAATAGACTGTGTATTCCTATTCACCGTTTCAGACTGTTTTATAGTCCTCAAAATGAAAACAGCTCAGTCGAACCACAGAGATGACACTAAGTGTTGGGTCTGGCATGGATTCAAAGAGTTAATTAATGACTTTGCCGGGAACACGACCACGACGTCTGGTTGATGAATGGGCTGGCGTGCCTTTTCTAGACACAGAAAGAGTCTCGCGGGGTAAAATAAATACAGTTCCATATGTCTTGCTGAGGAACTAGAACCCAGAGAGTTAATATTATGGTGGCACATCCCAGTTTAATGTTGACAGAGGATGCTGCCATCCCAGTGCTGTTCTTCACCACACAGCAAAAGACTCCCAATAATGAAACAGGGGAAGATGAGTTTCCATCCAAGGATTTGTTTGATGATTTTTTTACCAATGTCACCCCAAAACATCCTCTGGGGGGACAGTGTCCAACCTCGCTAAGTTCATGAAAATTCTATGGTAGTTTTGAAGCCAGAGGTCAATTATTTCCCTGGAGGCAGGGGTGCCATCTTTTGTTTGCCCCATGCTCATTCTGATTCATCCCTAGACCATCAAAAAAACATTTTACCATTTTGAAAAAAAAAAAAAAAAAAAAAAAGACTATAAACATACATTTCAGGGAGTGCCAGGAGTTTGGTTCACCTACCAGTTATGAGACGTCTAGCCAGAGCACTGTCATACTTGTAGAACACCCTGGCACACAGCGGAGTAAGACCACTACCTTCACCCCACTTCTGCCTGGCACTCTGAAGGGCAGCGCCCAGTGCCCCCAGAATCTCCTGATCTAACCCGTGGACAGCTGGCACCAGACCGGGCACTGCTAAGGCCAGGGTAACCGCGGCGCACCGACAATCACTGGACAGTGTGGCGAGACATTCTACGGTTCCGCATGCCACCGTGGCGGTCACATGAGAGGAGGTCCTGTGTCTGGGGTCGTCGTGGGTGGCGGTTACGTGCAGTTCCACAGCGGCACCCCTGGGTAAGAAAGGAACCACGGCAACGACCAAGGGGCTGCAGTGAAGCTCCGGCTCGCCCAACGATTCCTCCTGTAGTACAGAAAAGGGCATTTTAGGTCCAGTCAATGTAATTGTTTGTGCAAAGCGAATCCAACCGAGAGAAAGCATTACAGTCTTAACAGGAGGAATATTTGAGATAGAACGGGGAGGTTGTATAACATATGACAGAAACATCTGTACGTTGACACATTAATTCGAAATTTTGGGGGACCATTTTGAATCTCCAACACATTCTGGTCATTGTTGTCCTATGCTGAAAAACACAAATTATTTGGAAAAAATCTTGCTGTGTATTAAAGTACAGAACGCCTCTAACTTTTCTACTCCTTACGATTCACTATTCATGCAGCATTCATTAATTCATCATTTATGGTAACATACAGATTGTTATCGATTAATTCAAGTAGAAGAATAGTAGGCCCCTATTTATATTAACATGTAATCCAAAATGACACACACCGTGTGTTGACATGATTTATTTTGTCCATTAAATAATGTTATTTAAAATAACCAGATGAAGGTCCTTGGACCGAAACGTTGTTCAAAATAAATACATTTTTGATATTGCAAGTGATGTGGACAGTGTGCAGGAACTTTTTTGCTCAACTTTATTCAGCCTTTGGTCTTTTCAGACACACTGGTCGACCTGCAGGTGTAAAATATTGGTACTATTATGTCCATTAAATAACGAAAGAATATGCAAATGCATCCAACAACTGTGTACAGTCAGGCAGGACGTATTCATTGTGTTCTAGAAATACAGAATCAAATATTAGGAATAAGAGACCAAATACAAAGCATAAGGAACCAACCATTAAACTTCACTACCAAACAATTGTGAATCCTAAAACGGATGGGAGGATGTTCAAAAGAACTGTATACAACAGTTCACACAATATGGAAATACATTCTTCGAACACAGTTATAGTCACCTATCATTTAAAAAAAGGGTACAGAGACTAAAATCGAAATGGGTTGCTGTCCAAACACTTGGCCTACATGGATATCCCATCACCAGAACATACAGCACGATTTTGAAGTCCATCTGATTACACAAGAGCTTCTTTTCAAGAAACCTTTTTACTATTTCCAAGATGATGTTTCGGCCATTTCACAGTATTTCACCAATCACCCTTACACATTTTGCAGAAAACTGCCATAATGGCTTTGAACGATTAAATCTTCAGAGTTAAAATCTTTTCCCTCCCCATCCAGATGGTGTCAGTGGGCCATTATCAGCAACAAGATTTCTTCTGCTTGCTCGCGGCACAATGTAGTACTGAAATAATACTTGACTGTGGCCCCGCTAATGGGAGAGAAATGAGCGTTTTATACAACAGTCATTTCGGCTGGAGTCGATAGGGCAAAAACACTTAACCCCCTTTTCAATTTGCTGGATCAATTTTCATCCACTTACACACCCCACTTCGTAAGTGCAGAATAATAACAGGTTACATACACTTTATTTTGAAATTCACTAACAAAAAAAATTCACTGACGAGAGCAGACGAGCGGCCTCTTTGTCCCCCCTTGGCGGACCAAACAGGACACCCCGCCACTTATCTCCATATTAAAGTTTATCCAAGGCCTAATTGTGTATCAACAGCCAAACTGTCCCTGGAAAGTGGAGGACAGAAAAATCAGTGTGGGGGGGTACATTTCTTCACGACATTTCTGCCTTAGCTTCTGGTGAAAGTGTATAATGACAACAACAGGGACAATGAGGGAGCGTGTCAGGAAGGGAGCCCTGTGTGGTGTTGAGGGGCGTGACAGTATACGTACGCGCCCTCTGCTTTGAGAAATGTTACGTTAGCACCAAGCGCGCGGCTCTGTATTCTCCTGGAGGGTCCCGGGTCTACACTTGTCAATACTCATTGCTCTGGGAGCGGGGAGGCGCGGGAAGGAGCGGGAAGAAGATCCCTGTTTAACCAGGCTTAAAGGCCATCCTGTTGGCCCAGGGTGCAGAGGAACTGTACCAAACCAGACGACCGAGGATCTCTGTGTCCGTGCTACGCTAGGCTACGGCACGCTAGCCTCTGGCAGGTCACCGCAGACATCCGCGCGAAGCTAAACTTCCAGACTATGTTTATATTGCCGTCTATGACTTGTCTGAGGTGGTTAAATCAACTGCTTTTATATTTTTATATTTCCCTCTCTGAATGATCGGCCCCTTTATACATTTCTGTCCCTGTGGTGTCAGCGGCGTTGTTACCGACTGTCGGTGGTCGGTCGGTTCTTCATTACTCTGGTGTCGTCCTGCTGTGGGGACTGAAAGCACTCTACCCACATGACGAGAAATAATTTATTAAATTAATCCAATAAAATAAAGAGGAGACAAACTGTGATATACGGTGGAGCTGAGTGCCTGCAGTACAGTGCGTGTATGTGACTGGTTGAACCTACTCATTAACGACAGGCACTCCGTAATACATTGCATTACATCAACCCTTGGTTCTGCCGGCTCACTAACGCGCTCCCTCTCTCTCCACCAGCAGGTAAACCAAACAGAAATCTGGGACTCTCTGAGCCCCAGTAGGAGTAATGGTATGATCCGGTCTCTACCATGTTTATTTGCCCCCCCCCACCCGTCCGTCTCACACGCTTGGCGCAGGGCTGGGGGGCTGGAGTGGCAGGGTGCGAGGCTGGGCCGGGGACCCGAGAAGCACGCAAGGCGAACGGTAAACACTGTAATAAGGAAGTGGTGTAAAGCCGGCGACCAGCGGGGAGCTGATGGGACCTGGCTGCTAGGCGGTTCCCCAACATTTCCTGCCCAGCGGGAGGCCTTCAGCGCGTGGCTGGTGCTGCCTGGGTCTGCTCTCCACTGAGTGGCTGCCTGAGTACCATGGGTCGCCAGTCCTCATAATATCCCCCTTCTCAGGTTTCTGTTTCCTCTACAGGCTGCGTGAAGCAGTGTGCTGCCTGTTTTCATAATATCCCCCCTCTCCTTGGTTTGTGTTTCCTCTATAGGCTACGTGTAGCAGCGGGCCGCCAGTCCCCATAATATCCCACCTGTCCTCTCTCAATTTCTTTTTCATCTCCAGGCTGCATGTAGCAGCGGGCCACCAGTCCTCATACTATCCCCCATCTACTCAGTATATTTTCCTATACAGGCTGTGTGTAGCCACAGGTCGTCAGTCCCTGTAATGTCCCCCCTCTGCTCTCGGTTTCGGTTTCCTCTATAGGCTATATGGATGTATATATATGTGTATGTCCAGGTTTTCAGGGTTTACTCATGAAGTCAGATGGAGACTGAGTCACACCGGAGCGCCTCCGACAGATCAACAGATCAAGCTGGGTTTCAGATAAGCAAAACCAAAGTCTGGCAAGTCGTCCCAACGTCCCTCGCAAAGCAAGTCTCCACCGGCCGAGTCGTCTGGCCAACAATTATCGACGTAACAACGCGCACCTCCTCATTCGTCAAATGCGCCACATTCGTTCCCCACGCGGCGACCTCTCCGTTCGACACGCCATAAACGGGATTTCACACGCGAGGCGGTTCCAGTGTACTCCCAATTAACCTCGGCAAACTTCCCTGTCCGCCTGATCAGAGAAACGATCAAAGCGCAAAAAACAGCATGGCCGCTCGCTCGCGTTTCCTTACGCATCAGCGGCCTCATGCCTCCTCACAACTCTGATTGCCGGTTACGTTTGCGCACTGCGCCGGAGGTAAATTAGAAATGTTATTGTCCATTGTTAATAGCGGCACGGGGAAAATAGCAAGGGGTTTTCGCGTCGCTTGATTACTTACAGGAGCTGGTCAGATAGGAGTGGGCGAGACCTGGGAGAACAGCTGTTGAAACTAACAAGAGAAGACACGTTTATTCTAAGCGAGCAGGCGTTTTAGTCAGGGGTGGATTCAGGGTCTATTGGCTTCCAGTGTAGATAATTGCATGGGCGAAGATGTCGTTTCTGTGAAGGGGTCCACCTCAACTGGCTTTTTAGTGGGAATCAATAGCAACTGACAAAGACAATGGAAGAGTCGAAGCGGATGCTCTGAAATGGAGCCCGGAGCGTTACGACGGTATAGTTTACGGAATGACGTTGCGAAGTGTTAAGTCAACACTTTACAAAGGGACTTTACCTGAGGATGCCAGGTAAAAGCACATAAAAAACAGCACCAAAGAACCCGGGGAGACCATATATTACAGGCACACTCAGCCAGCCTGGGTACGTGACAGACTGACGTGGATGAACGTTTTCCCCCAATTCTCTCCATGGGAGCTGAGCGATCTGTATTTGACCCGGGTTAATTATTCTCATTACAATCACTTCAAATGAGTATTGGTGCTTTATGTCACCCTCACTCCAGGGACGGAATCATTTCAATGGGCGGGGGATGAAACGCTGGCGGCCCGTGCCCTCATTCTCCCGATTCCTCTCCTGACTTCCTGCCGGCGCCGAGAGAGGGGGAGGCGCTGGGAACTACCACTTAGCTCACAGAGGGGAAAGGTGGGAGGTTAGCAACCATTACCGGCTAGCTCAGTTCACTAACCCCTAAGAGCAGAGAGTGGGTAAACTTACCTGTTCAGAAAGGAAATGCAGAGATTTCAGTCGGTGCACGGCTTCATTTGAAAGCCAGTCGAGGTAGAAGTCAGGTCAGCTCTCGAAGTGTCAGTAAGCAGTCCACAGGAAACATCGCTGATTTGTTTTCACATTTTTACCGATGCCAAACAGATGGACGATGTCGGCCATGCAACACACCTGACCTAGTCGCGATGCCATCTAGTTTCCAAAGCCTCTGTGAATGAGGGGCGAGACAGTCCCTAAACTACATTCTAGTTCAGAAATCCACTGTGTTGGAATTAAGACCGTTTACTTCAAAGCTAGTCTCCTGTTGGGGGGGAGTAGGTGGGCCAAGAAGGTGTTTTAAAATCATTGGTAATACTCTATTCACAATGGTCCCATCCCTATGAATAAGTCCTGACAAGACTCTGTGGAGAAAAACAACCTGATGAAGGTTTCCAGTTTCTGCCATGGAGCCAAGCACTTCCGGTGAAAGTGTGAGTTGCCCCCCCGAAATTCAAATTTCCTTTCAGTGTTGTTACAGACCCCATTTTAAAATCGTTAGACAGCCTTATCTTGGTTTGAATAACTATTTCCATAATGTTAGAACTTACACCAGTGTGTTCAAGACATACCACACTAATTTGAAGCGCTCAGTTGTGGAGAAAATATAGTGGAACGCCTGCGAACTGCATGAAAACACGAAACAGTTCCAACTGAACTGTCCTCACGCTTGCTAAACTCTGTGGGGAAATGGTTTCGAAAGCTTTCAATTGCTGCAAGTTTACACAACAAAATAATCTAGTGTCTCAAGTCTTCTTCGATCCGGTAAACAAGCCCTAATTCCCCAAATCACCCTTTGAGTGAGTCCCCCATTCTGGCCCTCCCTGGGCGGAGTCTGAGCAATGTGTTGTAGGTGGGCTCATCCCTGCTCTACAGGCACTTACTCCAGGCCTGGCAAATTACGGCAGGAGGAGCAGGCCTTGGCCAGGGAGCCTCTTGCCCTTATTAAACGGGTAGAAGAAGGGTTGCGGCGAGGGAAAGAGGTTTGGGATGGGAGCATGAGGGGGATAAGCTGCTCAGAGTGTTCAGCCCAGCTCAAAAAGGAGGGGGGGATAAAGGATTAGGCAGGCTCTAAAGAAAGACATCTGCTTCTGTGCCAAGCTTCATATTATCAAAGACACCAGTGTTTCCCACATCATCAACTTTTCATGAGCGCACTCCCTGGTAAATACCAGCCAAAGAGCCCTGGGTCTCCAGAGGGGAGAAAGGGTAGGAACTTTGGCTCATTTGGAAATTCCACTTTTTCCCCGTGAAATTCTGATAGGCATATTAGACATGCGGGCTTGAATTTTTTATCCCAGCTTCTTCTTTAGAGTGGGGACAGATGCCCACAGATCTGCCCGCCCCCCACCCCAAAATCTGCAGGGGTGACGTTTAAGTCAATGTACTTACGCTACCAACGATACACAATAAACCAAACACATTAATTCCCTGGAAATTGGTTTCCCCGTTTTAGACCTATACATACATATACATGCATATACAACTGCTCACCTTTTCTCGCGCAGCCATCAGCTTGCCGTCCCAGACTGCTCTGACGATGGGGATGTCCTGGCTGCGAGTGACGTAGCAGTGGGCCTGCAGTACGTGGCTCAGGGTGAGGCTGCCGATGACCGCTTCCAGAACCTTCTCCACGTGGCTGAAGGACAGGCGTGCCTGGGTCCTGGTTCCGCCACACACTAGCAGCATGGTACAAGGAACCAGGGCGATCTGGCCCGCGCAGAATACCATCTCGTCCACCTGTAGAGTAACACGACAGAATCACATGTTTGATTTGTTCTTGTTCCTCCACGTTCTAACAATGAAATGGAGCCATACATGTAACTGAATAGGAACTTCTAGTCTGAAGGGTTGTCCAGCCTAGTTAACATTACAGACTCTGACGTTAGTTACACATCCTGGCAGCAGCCAACCAAAAGTCTTTCTAAGGGTTCCTGTTTTCGCCCATCAGCTGGCGTGCATAACCGGTAAGGCCTCTGGTTGAACATGTGGCCAACGTAAAGCCTTCCTCGTTTCAGAGGGTAAATCTTTCGTCGAAATCAAGCCGTTGCATGAAACTCAATTACATACTCCCACAAAACTGGCCACTGACCTGCTAGGGCCGCAGTGGCTTAGGGGAGATGTCAAATATGATAAATGCAGTCATTCCCCCAATCTGACCAATGGTTGGTGAAGACCTTAGCTTGTTCGATATAGAACCAAGGTTAACGTATTTAAGTTCCGAACGTTCATACACCTTATGGACGGTTACAATAGAAAAATACATCAAATTCAATGCACAATCTTGAAAAGCTACAGAGCGCTAACCTCCAACGCAGAGACCTAACAACTTGAATGTGAGAAAAGGCAGATGAAAACACGCTGGCTTCTGAACGTGCTGTTCATTTCCTAATCAAACTGATTTACCTTACAGAGTCCTGTCAAACACCGTTTACAACAATTACCAGCCTATATTCAAACAGCGCATCGATTAACAGGTTCCGGATTTTTGTCCACAATATGCCAATATCAGCAATGACACCCATTTCACACCACAGAGATAAGCATGTGCCTTAGCACGCATGGGAGCACTGACGTACACCATTCAAATGGGTGTCTGTCTGTTCTGTTGCCTTATTCATGTTCTGTCTGTTGCCTTATTCATGAGCATTATTAGCCAGATGATAATTAGCTGGAGATTCCTACATAAATGTCCTGTTAGACAACGACTCTTTTTAAAACTCAATAACTGAAGCTAAATGGAATCCATGCGATGAATGCAGCAGGACACGTGGAGAAGCGACCGGCCTGGTTGAGAGGTCACGCCACTGGGGAGCATCACCCCGCTGCGCCGGGACATCAGTGTGGTCACCGCGCTCCCTCAGAGCCCATGCAAACAGCCGATGGTGACAGCGTGTTAATTGGCGGTCTAAGCGGGGACCTTTAGGGTATGCGAGGACGCTGACCTCAAGGGGTGGGGGATCAGGGAAGCCAAAATCAATTGACACGACGTGAGCGTGGGGTCCTTAACCGATTACCATACGTACACGTGGCTATTGCGGCTATCGTATTTCCCCTCAGATTACCAGGGTTAAGACTGGACCAGTGGTATTACTACAAGCTTAGCACCTCCTCCTAGCCCCCTCTCCGCCATCACTGGGTCACACCACTCGAGGTCTGTAGCTCAGTTTGTTCGCAGCCCAGTTAAGGCCATTGTTCAGCTCTCTGCTCCGATGTTCTAGAAGTTACATTCCACCAGCTGCTGAGATAACCAGTCCGCATTGACAAGACAGAGGAAACTGTTGGTATGTAACGGTAGCCATTAATTCCGAAATGTAATTACCGATGTGCGTAGACATAAACCATTGTGAAGCTGTGAGGTATAAGCATGATAACAAAGGCTGTGTTCTACTAATTTATTACATTACTGGGGCATAGTGGACATCCATGGGCGGTACAGTGCTCATCTACACTATACAGTCAACTGGACAGGGACTGCAGATGGAAATGACTAAATCTTGCACAACGCACTGTATCTCAAGTGTTCAAAGCCATACGCATTGGTGCACACAGTCATGGTTAACATTTTTTTACTGGTGATAATAGAATAATCCTTGTACGATTGTACAAAGTGACTGGATGATAGCAGAAGAACACAACGCACTTGCTAGAGGGGGGATACGGTCACAACTACAGCCATTTCCATAATCATATGGCTTTCCCATAATTCCTAGCTCCTGGGTTCACTTGTCAACTTTGATGAATCTTCAGCATCTGCCTCCACAGCTCCAAATTACCCGGACAGCGAAGGAGCCGAGGGAGCCGGGGAGTCACACGAATGAGGAGAGGAGGGGGCGGAGGAGGGCGGCCTCCACGCTTTCAAGCGGTCGGATCAATGACCGGATCATTTACCTGAGAGAACTATCCGCCGAAGCGCCAGCCATACATCTACGTCTGCGGCGTAACATAAAAGCCTGAGTCCCCCCCCCGAACCCCCGAGACGTCAACAACAAATCGTCATTGGCATTCCATTTATGAGCCATCAGGTGCCGTCATATCTCCTCCGTTTGAGGAGCCGCCATCAGGTAGGACGAGTGGCCACAAGCTCTTGACAACCCATGAAAAAGAGCTCCAAATTTAGAACCGACACCCCCCCAAAAGGAGGACTACCATTTGTTGATTTGAATATCAAAAGGGGGCCGGGCCCAGGGCCCCTTGACTGTTAAAGACAAAATCCCCATAGCTTCCACCGAGCAGGTGTGCGATGATCAATTATTAAGGCTCGTTCTCAGGTTACCCATGGTGCAAAGGAGGGGTTAACGGGGTACTGGGGCCAGGCTTTACGTAGCCGACCCAAGAGCAAGGAAAGAGGGAGAGAGGGGAGCGAATACCATTTCCATAAAATTAACAGTTCAAAAGAATGAGTTCACACACCAATCAAACTTGTTAATTGACTGTCAATGGTGTGTCCCTGAATATACAACAAAACTACATTATTCATCCTCGGCGTTGACAGGGAAGACAGTCCAATTTGCATGGCGTCCTAAACGTGATCAACAACCACAATGCCACATGCATTTTTAATAGGCCAGAGATGATCCTGTTAATATTCATAAGGGTCAAACAATTGCGTATTACATTAAACTTCTCATAACAAGCAAAGTATTTTTTTCAAATGGTAACCTTAGGAGTGTAAATGGCTAACAGATAAAAGGAAGGACTCGCGGTATTAAAGATTTCATGGTTAAATCAATAGTAAGAAATGGCTGTGGTAAATGGTGGCCAATTTCTTGCCTTAACTCCCTTTCACTGCAATAGCTGATATTCTGACACAAAATATAACAGCTACAATGACACTGTATATTTCAACTGTTTACGGTCTTACTGATTTTTTTTTTTTAGGTCTTCAGTCTCAGTGAATTCTTTAAATATTGTCCCAGCAATCAACAGCTTCTTTTGGTTTGACTTGATATTACAAAGGTGTTTCAGATCGCACTTCCCCAACGATCTCAGGATGCACTGCCTGCTTAGCGTTAATTACAGCTGTGTTTTGACTTCATGCTTTATCAACCTTTATTTCATGCTTTAAACACCATCCTTTTTCATCAACCCAATGACGTGTCCAAAGGTCACTGCGCTCCAAGGACTCTCCCTGGAATCCAGACAGTACCACGTAGTGTATGTAAATGTTGGAGCGCTGGAAGCAGCCGGGTGGACGAATCCGTACGCTCTCAAGCCTTAACAGCTACTTGTAACACGCCAAGTGTCTAAGACCTTTTTAATTGTAGCTTTTTTACCCTAGAAACCTCCCAGGCAAGACACAGGATATGGTGCTAGGCTATATTTACATGTGTGTCGTAGCATAACCCTTTGGCCTCAACGCTGAGTGTGTAATTCTATTAGCAGCCTGGGTGTGGACCATAGACCAGACTGGGTCAGTATGGGGAAAGTGACCTGGTATTGACGAACAGTCAGGTTCTCTCCCTGGTCCAAGGACAGTGAGGGGGAATCGTCTCTGTGGCCCCCTATCAGATATGCTAATGGTCACATAAGCCCTCATGCATAATTTAACCAAGGCAATGATGATCCAAATGTTCAAAATGGATCAAATTAATATGGTGTAACTTTTCCCTAATGCAGGAAGGAAACTTGTAATAAAATGAAAGAGAAACAGTCTGTGACTAAAAGCAGCATAATGTAAGTCAATATTTATAATAGAATTGCCTTTGTTTCTCAATCTACAGTATTAAGCATTCGTAACAGTGGCTCCACAGTAAATGGGGGAATGTAGTACTTTTGACTGAAGGCAGGGGGAGATATTGAATGACTATATCTAGAAAACTGGAACAAGACGTTTTATAACACCTATCAAACTGCATTAAAACAAATCACCCTTCTAAACCTCACACTCTTACAGTATCAGAAGGAACAGGCTTATTTCATGCCACAAAATTCTTAATCTCTTTTCTGTTTTTCTTTCTTGAATTTTTAACGGTGGAAGGAAGAAGTTTTGTTCTGCGCATTTAAGTGCATACATTATTTCTGCTTTTTGGATTTGTTATGGAATAACTGTTTAATTCTTTCACGGTCGATGTCAGTTTGTCAAGTCGGTGTGCTGTGATTTAATCTTGAACTGGCTTCTAGTCTGTGGGGCTCTTTCAGCATTAGTGCATTCAAAGCGAATCACGTCTCCGAATAAGAAATTATAAGAGATGGGCTCATGTTGTGCTACGCCCTGAGGAAATTCTGGGGCTTCTGACACCTCATTTCTACAAATATAAAACGCTCAGGAGAACCAAAACCTTTCCCCCCCACTCTTGTAGTTTTCACTATCTTAGCCTCTCTAACTCAAGCCTTTTACTGAAAGACAGAACTAAATTAGTATTTTTTAATTCAATTCCCATATTATTCCCCATGTCAATTTTTTCCCCTGTTTGTGCTCTAGTTTGAGCCTAACCCTTGTATGCTCAACTGTCACACAAAATCAGTGTTACTTAAACGGCGACATAAATAGCCAAACGAAAGGCACAAAGAAAGGCGAACACGGAGCCCTCTGCGAGCATCCACTCTGGTACGGCACTGCGCACGGAGACAAAAACGACCTACGGACATTTGTTCGAAATAGAACAGTTATGACCACAGCAAATATACAAAGTAACACAAAAGAAGCAGGAATTGCAAAAAAATTTACTATAAAAACAAAAAGGTGACATTGGTCCTCGCGTCTGTTTCGTACACGTTTTTCTTTCTGCCCACAACAAGCTTGTTCCAGAGACGCCCACGCGGAGAAGTAATAGGCCTACTGTCAGGTTGGTTCGAGTCAACTTTATGCTGATTACTGGTCTGTCTGTCTGTGTCGGTGGATATTATCAAGGTCAGAAGGGACTGCTGCGTGTTATGGTGGGAGACACGGTTCTCAGACACATCCAGATGCAACAACACAGAAGCAAATGAATAAATTGTGTAAACAGAACGACAAAAACACACTGCATTCATACAGTGAAAAGCAGACATCCAAAAGTAGCTAATGCTGGGTTTTATCCGGAATTACACTTTAGAATAAAATGACAATAATACAAATAAAATAATAAATACTTGCTAAGCGCAGATGATATAGGTACACTGTGTGGACGAGAGGGAGTCTACTGGAGAGGAGACAATCGGTGTTGTGTGTGCTGAAGTGGTAGAAGGGCATGTTCTCTTTGCGTTAGGGCAAAATGCCCTGCTGCCTTCAACTGTCCCGACCTCAGATTTTTTTGACAAATTGGTTGTGAGGCTTTTACGACTGATGCACATATAGCAAAAATCATTTCTGCCAAGCTTCCTCTATGACCTGCCCGTGGGACATGACAAGCTCCTCGATGCATCGCTCTATCAAACCGGATCTTTCCAGGACAATGCAAATTATGACAAATTCCATCATCCCACATTATGTGCTTTCCCGCTAATCTCCCTAATTCGAGAGAATCGGGACGGTTTTTCCGTTTCAGCTGAGGGGCATATTTGTCTGACTGAATGATGCTGAAATTGCAACCCTCAACCGCTGCTCGCTGGGACCACCACTTCCAGTCTACAATACCGAGTGGCCCATGGAACCGAGTGGCCCATGGAACCGAGTGGCCCATGGAACCGAGTGGCCCATGGAACCGAGTGGCCCATGGAACCTTTCATTTTTGTATTCATAGTCAGAAGACTAGTGAGGTCAACTCCTAACATGTGCATGTTTCATATCAAGATATCAGGATAGAGGGGACAGTCCGTTCCATCTCTTCCATGACTAGTGTAAAAACATCTCACTGACACTGGTGAAAGGCACTTGCCTGGAGAACCAGTGGCCCATCCTATCGCGTCGACTTGTCAAGACAGCATTTACTGTCGATGATAAAATCCGGTCACTCTAACAGAGACACCAAGGTTACACTAAAGGTCTTCTGCTTAAAGCTTGTGTTAAACCCACAGTACAGTACACATCGATATACATACAGGCAGGAGGAGGAGTGGACTAACCGACTTTCGTTGAGAAGTGGTGTGGTAGTTCCCTCTGCTTTCAGTAGATGGCAGTGTGACTGCACGGAAAAGTCTGTGTTTGTAGTGGAATGCAGCTACAAAGGGCTGCACTGTATACAGTGTTTCTGGACAGATAGATTGTACCTCTCTACAGATATGTTATGGACAACAACGAAACGCTGTCACAGAAAAAACTAAAAAAGGAAATTACTTTGAGTCGAGAAAAAGGTAGATTAAGGTCAATGGAATGTGTCAGTTAGGAATTAAATAGTTTTTTGTGTTGTTCAATATGAACTGTGTTAATTATTGTTGGCGTTACATATTCAGAATATGATATAATGGTTCAGCAAAATGAAAAATTCTCTTGGCTATAAAAATATACATTTATGGAAATAAAATATAATATTTAATTGAAACTATATTTACTAACAGTATTATTTACGGTATTACTTATTTTCCTAATACATTAAAACATTTTGACTTTAGATTATTTAAAAAATATAAGACATTTAATTACCAAGTTCTAACATTAAAGTCAACCAATTATTGTAGGTCTCTGTGAATAAAAAATGTAAAAGACTTTCTGTGACTTCTATTTCCCCCAAAGCTTCACATACTCTTTACCCTCAAAAACATTCAAAATACCTAAAAGATACATAACTCCATAGTAATTATGTACCTAAGAAAAGTGAAACACAGTGATATCCAAAGAAACGCAGTGCTTGCTTAGTCAAGAGATTGTCTACAATTAATTTGCAACCCCCCTGTAAAGTGTACTTAAATGGCAATGGCTGATGATAAATGAATGAGCCAGGTTAAAAGTTAGTACTCATTCATACTGCACCCACCGCCTCACCACCGTAAAATTAATGAATGCCGTGAATCGCCAGAACATTTTCATTCTTCCCTAAGCCATCAGTTTTACTGCTATTTAAAAAATAACATCACCTTAATAAATGAAGACAAAACTGCAATGTTCCTTCGTCACACTACAATGACCAAATCATTATACAATGACCAAATAATTTTTACTTAAAGCAGTTACTGTCCCTTCCAATGAAGTAAAATTACAGATTTCAAAAAGCAGCAACGTCGTCATAGAAATTGTCTAAAAATAGATTACAAAATCTACATATATTGTCTGTATAACAAGTAGTGTATTGTCATCATTTTAATACAAAAGGAAATAGATTCACAATTGTCACAATGGCACACTGCAGTGCTTTAACTGTTTAATGTGTGTGTGTTCTGTATTTTATAGTGTGGTAGCTATAGTGTATTAGCTAAAGTGTGTTAGCTATAGCATGCATAAGGTAATCTAAAGTGTGTAAGTTACTACAAACTAAAGAATGGTAGCTACAGTGTGTTAGTTCTAGCATACTACCAAATATTAACAAAAGTGTGTTACTACAGCATACTACAGAATGTTGAATAGCTACGGCATTCTGAAGAATGTTAGCTACAGTGTGTTTATGACAGCATAACACAATGTAAGCAACAACATTCAGAATAATCTTTGCTACAGTGTGTTAGATACAGCATACTACATGTTAGTTACATTGTGTTAGCTACAGAATACTACAGAATATCAGCTACAGTGTGTTAGTAACAGCAAACTATATCATGTTAGCTACAATGTGATAGTTACAGCATACTAGAAATTGTTAGCTACAGTGTGTAAACTACAGCATACAAGTTAGCTACAGTATAAAACAGAAGGTTAGTTAGTGTGTTAGCTAGTGGTTTAATTGCAACATGTTAGTAAGTGTGTAGGCTAGTGTGTCTCTGTCCTGTGTTGTGGCTCTTTACATTTCTCAAACTATTAGAGGAGCCTATCTGCATTTTGTTTTATAGAACTATGTACCAGTCTATTTATATTTCTTTCTTAACCACATTAAATAGAGGCCAATTCTTCTATTGATGCTTAACCAACCAATTCTGTTTTTCAATTCTGCATCTCTCTATATCTCTCTCTCACTGTGTGTGTGTTGGCGTGTGTGTGTGTATGTGTGTGTACATGCTAACTCCAGTCCTGTCAGCTATGCCCTCTCGTCACTGCAGGAGGAAAAAACACACCAGGGCATCTCTGAATATAGTGGCTAGTTACCATAGTAATAGAATGGTCATACATCTCCCCTTCTCTAGACAGTGATGGGACTGGACAGCACTGGCCGTTTTTCTTTTTATGTATGCCTTTGTTATTCGGTTATTTATACTGCACGCTGAAAAAGAACCACTTCTATTTTACAATAATAAAACAGCAATATTCTAGTGAAATGTCATTCCAAAGAAAAAAAATCTGGAACATTAAATGGATAAAGGTGTTTTTGATTGGCTTGTTAAAATGTGTTGAAGGATTTAATATGCATCTCTGAAAATTACATTGTTACGAAGCACGAATCATATATGTTTTGCGACTTTATTGGTCTATTCTTCATTTCCTCTGACTGATAAACAGCAATAGAGCGAATACAAGCTTCATAAACGTAATCCTTCTAATTTGCCATGCTGGAAATGTTATACCTGTGTTTTTGGAAAAGAGTACAGAAAATGGAATCATGAAATCCACTTAGAACAGTTCACAGAGCCAATAATCATATTATGGGCAGCAGGCCTGTTAGCTGATCTCTGCTTTCTTGCAGGTATATTCACAATTAACATCTACATTAAAACTGCCCTAATTCAAACTATGGGTGCAATACACCAATGCCCAAATCTACCATTAAGCACTGACATAAAGAATAGGATTAACCTGGAAATATATTGATTATATGCTGCCAAAATAGAGTGCCTCTGGGAAGTATTCAGATTCCTTCATTTTATCTAAATTTTGTTATTATGGAAGTCAACTTTTAAATCTTATTTCCATTCATCAATAGACAATACTCAATACTGAAAAAGTAATTTTTGCGTTCGAAGTTTGCTAATTTATTGACAACGAATAAGTGAAATATCCCTGCCATGATACTCTAATTTGAGCTCTGATGCATCCTGTGTTCTTTAATGATCATTGAGATGTCACTATATCTTCAATGGCGTCTACCTGTGGCAAATTCAATTGACTGGACAAGAGTTACAAAGGCACACACCTGTCTATATAAGGTCTCACACTAGACTGTGTATCAGAACAAAAAAAACATGCAAAGAAGTCCAAGAAACTCTGCGTAGACCTCAGAGAATTGTGTTGAGGCATAAATCTGGGGAAGGTTATAGAAGAATTTGTCAAAGCACAGAAACTTCCCAGAAGTGCAGTCTACTCAATCATTGCGAAATGGAAGAAGTCTGGAAGCACCAAGACGCTAGAGCTGGCTGTCCGGCCAAACTAAGTAATCGGGAAAGAATGGTCTTGGAGATCCCTCCCCATCTAGGAGGCCTTGAAGAATGCTCTCCATCCAATCTGACAGAACTTATGAAGATCTGCAAGTAAGAAAGAACCCAAATCCAGGTGTGTAAAGCTGGTATAGATACACCAAAAGAGTGATCGCTGTGAAAGCTTCTATAAAATACTGAATAAATGGTCTGAATACTTGAACATGAAATACAAGGTTTCTGTACAAGTGTTGTTGCTTTGTTATTATGCTGTATTGTGTGGATGATATACATGCAGGGCAAATGCTACATTTGCATTTAGTCCTCTTGTATATTATTTTAAAACTGAAACTGAATTAATTGTTTTAAGGTGAGAGTTGTCTATGTGTGGAACATTTCGTAAGTTCTGAAATATGTTTCTTGCATAAGTATTCAACTCATGTGCCCTAATAATGACGCAACTGCTTTGCAATTGGCCTCCACCTGTGAACCATTAAAGTTGCTGTCACATTGTATGGATAAACCCCCCCGATAAGGGTGTGAATGTAAAGGAAAACAAATGGGAAGACTAGAAAAAGGATACAAAACAATATCTCAGAAGGGGTTGAAAGAGACCAATCATTTTGAATTGTGAGAGATGGGGTCGAAGGAGACTAACTATCACTTGGGAGCTACAGAGTCCAGTAGCTGGGAGTGGAGGGCACCGGTCAACCATATCAAGAATACTGCACACAACTGGCCTGCATTGGAGGGTGGGAAGTCAGAAGCTTGCTAAAAAGTACCATGTGAAAGAATGAGAGTGACCTAACTGGCTGTGATGTGGGAAAACCTCATGTAAATCCACTGAGAATCTGTGACACAATTTAAAAAATGTGGTTCACAAGCATTGCCCCACCAGAATCACTCTGACACTGTGTGCAGAGCAGGTACTACCAAAAGGATAAACCAATATTAATATTAATTCATTTTCAGTTTCTGTACTTTGCAATTCAATATCATACCGAACACACACACACACACACACACACACACGATCCTAACCCGTAACCCCTTATGCTGGCCTCGTCAACAAAGGCTATGTCCAGGCCAGGGACCATGTGTCAAGGCAGATATCCGTCCACTGAAGTGTGCTTGTTTAAGGAAGGCAAGACTATGGATGCGCTTTTTTTCCCTTACACATACGCAAGTCTAATACAGGCCTGCTATTGGGACAGCACAGTGGTGACTCAGCAGAAGTGGCCTCTGTCATGAGACATACGTATCCTATAAAGTTGTGAGTGTGTGTGATTTCCAACTCTCTGGGGCATAACCACTGACATGCCATTCAGGTAGGGCCACATTAGATGTGAAAGGTGAGTGGTGTATTTTTCAAGCTCAAGTGTCTACAGTTGCCCCCAATGTTTGGGTAAGACGAGTCAGGTCTGAGTCCATATTCAAGTGCCCATATGATGTTGAGACCTGACCACAACGTAGACTCAGAATGACAGCGCAACTGTCAGTCCAAGCTATTTTGAATCACCACCCTCAAAAAACAAAAGGACACCTATACTTTTTCAATGACTCAGATACACGTCTGAGAGGAAAAACTAAAATACATCAACTAAGTCACATACTGACAAAAACTGAAATCTCCGGGCTGACAAACCATTCTAGCTGCAGACCTCATTTTTCATCAGCTCAATTGCTCGACAACCACCCCCAACCCCC